>JAUZND010055164.1:0-18898 GCA_034780555.1 Coelogynopora nodosa | reverse complement strand
GAATTATGGCAAGTGTTCTGTAATGAATCAGTAAAGTATAAGAAAAACCGAGTGAAAGAAGTACTGACAGAGTTGCATTTAAGTTGAATGACTATTATACTTCTTCAAAGTTAAGTGGAGTGAATCTTACAGCCAAAGATTTGAAATATCATTGTAGTTGCCGTTCTTCTTATCATTTTAAGGCAGAAAGGATGCGAGCATTAGCCACAAAAGATAATACAAATATAAAAGTTTACGACAATGCTTTAAATTCCATATGTTCATATATAGAAAAAAATAAATGAATTGAAAGTCTTCCATCAGTTTATCAAAGATACATATCATATTGCGGAGATACTGTAGCTCAGATAGGTTTTAAGCAATACAATATGCGCCTTAAACTGGAAAAGATTTTTGGTAACAAAGTGACATTTAATATGACAGCAAATAAGAGTGAAACAGTTCAGAACTTACATTAAATACTCCTAACTTTGGGTATTATCATGAAACATCCCCAGAGGGGATAGTGTCGAAAGCTGCAAATATTCTTCGACAATTACTGAAAAGTACAAACCTTCAATATGCCCAAACAAATGTTAGTGTTCACGATTTACAACTAGAGCAACCCGTTGTCCCTGAATTCGTACTTAATTTTGTGGTTCAAATCCTTCCCAACACACACGGAATCAGTTCAGAGAAGAGCCCAGTCCTCTAATGATGATGCATTGTTCATAATGACTGGAGGTAAAGTTCAACATGTGAAACATATCGCTATGGGTATAGCTCTGTAAAATCAATGACTGGCAGTCGTAAAGTTGTTACGATGTTGAATAGATTTGGACATGGTATAAATTGTACTAGAGCCGAGGAACTAGAAACTGAAGTAGCAATGAAAATTTTGAATACCAAACAAACCTCTCCGAAAGGAGCAATAACACAAGGTGTTATGGGTTTATGTTTTGACAACTGCGATGAGTTAACTCACATCCTCTCTGGAGCTGACACGCTACATGACACCCATGGAATTATGTACCAGAACATAAATCCAAATGCCCAACTGTCCATTGTAAACATACAAAAGCCGAAACCCAAGTAAATGAGCATTAGAAATTCACGATAAAGAATAAGAACCATACTACAAAGTTCCAAAAATGATGGAATTCAAGTATGAGAATTTGGATATAAAAAACCTCAACAGAATGAATGACAAGAACTTTGTCATATATTGTGTCTGGCTATTTTGTCATGCCTTTTTTAGCACTGAATGTTCCTATGTCAATTGGTTTCCACTCTAAATTTTATGTAGATTCTTTACCGAAACAAAATGTAATGCATATGCCAAACACAAAAAAATCAATCACAAGACACGATATTGTACAGAGACTCTCAGAATAACAAAGAAATACGTTTGAGTAGCCACAGATACCGACACTGTTAGTTCCCATTTGCCGGAAAGAGGGCGAAGAGGATGAAGATTTGAAAGTATCATCTGACGATGAAGATATTTTTCTTGATTCCACATATACTTTTTGTTTAACACATTTTTTATATAAAATGTACATTTGACAGTACGGTTATTGAAATCTACCTATTTCCCTGTATTGCTACATGTTTATTTAAGCATTTGTACAAAATAATGGAATTTTTTTTTCTTAAATTTACTCTTGGGTTCCGATATCTTTTCATGAAATCATTATTTACTGCTACGTTTGTACAACCATCTATATTACTTGTCTCAATTTTATGTAGCATGTTCTTTATACTTACCCACTGGTTATACAACTAATAATTGCTCGCATTTGTTTATTTATTATTTAATAATTATTTTATGTATTTTAGGTAAATAATATATTTTACTAATTAAATATTTCAAATGCTCTATTTTATGATTATGAAAATGGAATGTTAAAAATAAGAGTTGAATTAATAAATGGTTGACTATACTACTTTATTAAAAAACATTCAATAGGAAAATTGATACATATTGCAGGCTTAGCTATAATTCCACCTAGTTTAAAAAGCAATAGTATACTACTACTGCACTACTGCTAATAACTAATTTATGAACCAATTGTTATCCTACATTTTTTAATAAGATTAAGGTTATGGTATTTCGATGTTTTATAATATCGACTTATAGAGACGAGTATTATAGATATCGATTCATGGTAAAAGCAGCCATACAACATGAATTATAAATAAATTAACTTTTCAACATATAATCTGATCTTGATCCATAAGATCATGTTTTAATTTAGGAAGGCTACGGAATATCGACATCTTAAGTATATATTCTGATAGATGAGAGTCTTAGCTATCAATTTACGAAAAAACAGCCGAACTACAGGAATTATGAATAAAACTCAAATTTGATGCTTTTAGGGCCGATCTTAAGTTAGGAAAGCTACGGAATTTTCACGTCTTGAGTAGGTCTTTATTATTCCTATACCAAATACTTTAATTATAGAAACTATCAGCCTGATATGTGTTGATTTTAAATATATTAAAATTTGGACATTTTCAGGCCAACTTAAGACCAACCTTACTAAGACTCTGTAGACATGAAGCATCAATTAAGACCATCAAACCTTTGTATCGCGATTTTTTAAATAAATGTTGTCTGGCTCTCGGACTATATGCAGATTTTATCAAAAGATACAAATTAATAGATACAACAAACAAACTTTATTCCAGTATGGCCTATATGATTTAATGTCTTAATTAATTAGGTAGTGCTAAACAAAGTCCTGCACCATCATTTAGTCATATTTTTTCAATTTTTTATAAATATGAGTTGTTACTTATGTTCTCTTTATAATCTAGCCTGTATCAAATTATTATTCTGCTTTTTTGGATTTGATGGACTGCCTTTTAAATCCTCAGGTTTGACTTGCCATCTTATCACTCATGGCCTATTTTACATAGAGTACAAGCTATGTTTGGATATTAAACTTTTTTAATGAATAATTGTTCCTGTAGGTAATCATAGTTAGAAACCACATAATTGTAAGAGAATGGTTGCTTAGTTTATTGAGAAAAAGCTTTAGCTTATATATAGCTTTTTGTGGTTGAAGTTAACAGTGCACCATTATATATTGAATAGAAACATAAAAATAATAGGAACAATAATAAACTTAAGAAGTAGGTTAAGTTCAATACTGTTTCAACTGCTAAATGTGGTGGGAACTTTGAAACCAGTTTTGATTAAGGAGGCATGTGAATTCCCATCACAATAATATTTGTGGTTTGATGATAACTTATTCTTTTTGTTTGATGTTTCGAAAGTCTAGTCATGAATGTTGGTTTTACCTTTAAACAATACTGATAGTATTATAAAAAATTTTCTTCTTATTTTACTGTCTCTTTAATAATTTCAAGTTATTTTTTTTGTGGTGGTATTGAAGATTTCAATAGAATATGTACATTTTCTACTAGCTAACTTCAAACCCAATGCCTTGAGCTAACTCCATTTATAACTAGCTCTCATTTCACTATATTTAATAATAACTGACTGCAATCCCACTATCTTTAGCGAACTCCAATTCCACTGTTCAAGTCCAACTAACTTTTATTACACTCTGTTTATTACTAATTAACTCAAATTCTAGTGTTGAAGTCTATCTAACTTTGATTACAATATAATTTTATTACTAACAAGCTTAAATGCCACTTTTCATTTATTCATTTATATTTGAACATGAATATTGTGTAACTTTTTAAATGTCATACAGATATTATCATGTTTTCTGCAGTCTCTGATAAAGTCAGTTAGATTGCCTAACAATATCTGTAAATATAACAAATTATTTTGTTCTAATTATATCAAATTATATTTTGTGCAATATTTGTACATTATCCATCATTACATATTATGTTTTTTTTAATATAATAACTGCCACAAGTATTTATGTTATATTCTTTTGAAATTTTCAACAGTATAAACCTAAAAATGTTGGCACTACATGTCAATTTAGAAATTGATCTGTACACCTGGCCATATGCTGCAGGAGATTGTTTTGGTAAAGTATTTTTATCTGGCTATGATTATATTGACCAAGCAGCTAGTCACAACACTGGAAAGCACAAAAAGTTGTATGAGGAGGCATAATCAATTGGGGATAACACATTGTACTCTATATGTATGCACATTGTTCATATATCATATTTAGTCATGTCAAATGGAAAATTGTGTGAACCCTGTTTCTAGGTGAGACATAACCACTTAGCCACTGTTTCCAGGTGAAAATATATTATTTTTTGTGTCCTGTACATAATAGTTTAATTTCAAAATTTCAGTAAAACCAGTTAAAGTTTTGAGTCATTTAGCAATTGTTGCTGAGTTAAAATATCATATTTCTTATGTTCTCTGGATAACTGATTCCTGTTGCAAATTTTAGCCAATTCAGTAAAAGTTAATGGGTGTGAAGTATTAAATGAAGTAAGTAGAATTCTCCATGTGACACTATGCAGTAGGTACATCCGTGTGCAGACTGGTTTTGAGGAAGTGGCCTAGTGGTAGGTGGGTTCCCTCACAGATTGCTGGGTTGCATGTTCAATTCCTACTCTGTACTGATGAGGGGCATACACTCTGAAACCAGTCTGCAGATGGATTTATCTGTTGATTACTGTGTCTATCAAAATTCATCTATATGTATTAAAAGATGAATCATAATAAGGTTTTATCATGTACATTTTGCATTACTGTAAGGTTTTGTATAATAGTGGAAGCTCTAAGCTGAAAAATCGTTCACTTTGTGATAAAAGCGCCAAAGTTGGCATGCAGGTCACTTATTATATATGAAATACATTTAGGAACAGTTCCATCACCAACTACGACCGTGACTTGAAATTTGACCATTTTGTTCAAAATGGCCGCCATAATTCTAAGTCCATCTATTGTACATCATTAAACAAATAATAACATGATATCTTTTAGTCTTGGTGGCTTATGTCGATGTGTTGATGTGCTTACCTGTTGTGCTACTTAATAATTCTGAAATATAATTCTTAATTTTTCTGGCGGTAGTTTGCTTGGCGGTTGCTTCCTGTAGCTTGCAGTAGATAGTTGTTGTGTATTTTTATTGCGTTTGTCACCTACTTATTATCATAATGTCATCAACACATGAAGTTTCACAAGCTGGTACATCTTCAGCAGAGACTACAACAAAAACTGACTGGACATTATGTTTCTTGTGCCAGGAATCAAAGAAGGGGAATAAACTGATATGCCCTGCCAAAGCCAGGACAGAGACATGTGAATATGACTATATTACAGAAATACTTCTTGAGTTTGAAGCCCTAGGACAGTTGCCAATTCCAATAGATTTGTCGAGATTAAATGACGGTAGTGGCATTGCTAATACATTAAACACACAGAATGCTGAATACCACAAAAACTGGCATATCAAGTTTTCATGAGAAAAACTGGTTTTGTCTCATGTACTTCATCAGTATCAGGTTTTGTGGAATCTTCATAATATTTAAACTATATTCTATATTGAAGAACATTTTAGACTTTATATTTGCTATAAATATATCCATTTGTAGAAATTTCATTTAGTTAAAGTAATATTAATTCTTTTTTATATAAAGTTGTAAATTAGTTACATTTTTACTTATATTTATAAATGAAAAATTTGGTTAAAAGTCTCAATAATTGTGTTTATATCAATGAAATTTTATAGATTTTTAGCATACAGTTTAATTTTTTTATAAAATAATTATGGAAAATATTTCTGTACATATTTATATATTGTACAATATATTCTTTTTTTGTACACCTATTTTTAATTTATATAACTAAATATCTTGATATTGTTACTTTTTTTTGCAATACTTTTCTATATTTCTGTATTACTTAAATCTCCATCCATATAGGGGGGTGTACCACTTTTTTATTTAAAAAATAAAGTTTTTGATTGAATGATGTAATGTATGACCCTGGTTTTTTACTCAGTCGCTAAAATACTTTTATCTAACTATAATATATGATTTTGAATATTTTAACATATTAGAGAAAATTGTGTTATTATTGAACTATTTTATCCCCCCCACTTGGGTTTTTTACTTGCCAATGATTTTAGCAGCTAAAACTTGCAACATTATTAGAAAATATGTTTTTTATAAAACAGGGTTCATAACTTGTCAGGGTATTTCAAAATCCTTAAAAATGTCAGAGTATATGGTTGTTTTTTATCAATTGTCAGGGTAAAATAAAAATGTCAGGGTAGATTTTATTTTGATGTAATTAAAAAATGTTAATGCATTATATTTAAATTATGATAATGAGAATGAAAGCCCATTGGAATGAAAGCCCTGGCAGTGGACATTTCTAAAACAATGCTCACTGCTTGTTCGAAGAGTGCAGCTACCTACAAATTACATCTGGAGGAAGCTAGAAAAGAATGTCAAGAGAATGAATGTAAGCTGGAAAAGGAAAAGGCCTTGACTCAACAACTAAAGGAGAGTGAGAAAAAGAAGCGCCATCTGCAAGAGGAACTTGATCAAGAGGCATTACATATAGCTGTCATAAAAAACAAACTAGCCAAACATTACATCTTACAAGATAGCACATTATTATATATAGGATAACATTGATACAACTTACTACTGGAACCTGTTTCTCAAGTAGATAAGTATGACTTAAGTCAAAGGTTGAACTTGTTTAAAAAATACTAAGACCTTAGACATTTTTCTATCATTTTCAAATTGTTATGACTGTTCTAGTGAGTACGGAAGTTGAATAAACTCTTATCAAATAAATCCTATAAAAAATCTAATCTTAAATATTACATTTAACTAAAAGCTATATACAAACTGAACTAAGTTCAATCTTTGACTTAAGTCTTACTTACCTTCTTGGGAACCAGGCTCCTGTTCTACTATGTAAGTTCATTAATAAGAGACAACTGCATTTATATTATTTACTCGTCCATTGTATGTTTTTGTAATATTCGCACATAACTCATAAATATAACTATTCGTTTTTAAAATTAATTTTGTTTTTCAATTTTGAAATGTCAATGTGTATGTCTGAAATTTTTTGAAATGTCGGCGAAGATTTTATACAAACTGTTATGAACCCTGCAAAATATATACATTTAATTTGAATAATAAAATTAATTATTAAAATAATCAGTATTTTATAATAATACTTATATACATTATACTACTTATAACTTATTTATATAAGTCGTATAATAAAAATATACCAATCTATTGTAGATCTCGTGATCTAGAATCATATAGAAAAATAATCAAGTGAATTTGTTGCATTGATCAAAAGTTATAACATGTGTGGTATGGTTATTTTCCTAGGGAGTTAAAATATCCCCCCCCTCCCCCCCATTCCATGGAGCAAACCCTACAAAACATGCTAACCACTAATTACTAAATGATAAAAATGTCTTCTTTAACACTATATTATATACTAATACATTTTTGACTTATTTAATCCATAATTAACTTTATTCAAAGTATATATTATCTAGAAAAAATACTAAACAAGTTTTGAAAGTACAAATTATGAATAAAAAGTTTGCCATATTATTACAAATCAATGTTATCCAAGACTTCAAAGAAAAAACACGAATATATAATTATATAAAGTTTTAGGTATATAGTGGCATTATTATAAACTATACTACCATTTACTAAATGGTATAACAGTGCTAACACAGTGGTAAACGATTTAGTCATGTATAATTGAAAGAAGTTTCTTTGTAAATAAAGCACTTATGACAATAAATCGTTTGTCTGTTGCAACCTTTATTACACTAATAATATGGTGCTTACATAAGTTGAAATTTGTTTTGGTATTACAATTATTAAATAACCTTCTAAAAAATTTATGTTTAGTGCATAATATTTCAAAAATATTTTTGTCTTTATTTAAAAAAAACATTGATTTGTATATCTATGAACTTTAATCTGTGTCTATTTCATTATCACAATAAATGCATTACTATAATTCGTATGTGCTTTTGAGCAAAACTATATTTATGAACCATTATGTACCAGTATGTAACACATGCACAAGTTCCATCATTTATGCACATAGAATCACTTTTACATCCCATTTTGATATTGTAAATTATATAATATTACAAGTATATTTGAAATATAACCCTGCTAAAAAACAATGCATATACAATAATATACAATACGTAGGCATGATTAGGCTTTATTTAGTTCATAAATATTGCCTCTTTTGTAAAATTTCTTATAGAGCTTCATATGATCATCTAGAAGGTCCTCTGTATTCTGGAGAAGAACATACATATATATGGTAATCATATTCATGAAACTGTAATTGATGAATATTCCAGGCATATATTTAGTTTGGTTATGCAATATATATTATTAGTAAAAATAACTTATTAATTTTTCAAAAGGATTTAATGAATTGTTGTTATAAACATTTTCATATAGATAGTTTTTATTATTTGCAATAAATATCCTATAATTAAAGTGTGCTTTGTATATTTATTATACACTAATTAGGAACATAATATAAACACTGTATGATTTACTAATAAATAAGGTTTATTAAAGTATTTAAAGTTAGAAGAATTTTTATAAACGATAAACATTTGATATTATACTAATATAGGAACATAATGAAATGATTTGAAATATATAACATTAATATAGTTATAAGTTAATTATAGCATATTTAAGATATCTTAATTTAAGTCGCCAGCAGAGATGTCAATTTGTGCTTCTTATAATTTTTTTTTATTGTGTACTGTATTCTGTTTAACGTTTTTTTATACTGTTGTCAAATAATTAAAGTTATACTATATATATATATACATTATATGCCATATTATTTCCACTATTTGGAGAAGTGTGCAGTTTTGGAAAAAAATATATAATAAAATACAGTGGATATACTATAGCATGATTAGGAAAGTGCAAATGTTTGAAGTGTTTGTATGGAGAGAGAGATCATAAAATGTATAGGTTACCACGATGTTTATTTTGATGTACCTACAGTAACATTTGGAAAGTATGACCCTCTTAATTGCCGGGCTTTGTCACTTTGATTGTTTTGCTATGAGTGACGGTATTTATAAGCAAGTGAATAGTATTTAAACAATATTGACGTTATGCAACTGATTGATAACAATGTAATAAAAATATAATGTAATTGGAATTAGTAGTGTTTAAAAATAATTTATATTAGTAATAAAAGTATAATAATTGTTTTATTCATTTTTGTTGTAGTCTTTAAGATGTTCTTTTAGTGTTTCTTCACAACAAAGAAATGCCAAAATTTACACGGATCCACTAGAAGCAGTAAAAGACATTCCATCTGGTGCAACGGTACTTGTTGGGGGTAAGTGAAATTGCGTAGATTGCGGTTTAATATTCATAATGTATTGGTTAATATTAATTATAGTAAACATTGCTAAGTGTATTTTAATAATTAGCTAAACTAATCCTTATCTATTTTACATTTTTATTATTAATTTAGGTTTTGGCTTATGTGGAATCCCAGAAAATTTAATTGGTGGTCTTCTTAAAACCAAGGTCAATAACCTCACGATGGTTAGCAATAATGCCGGTGTTAATGACTTTGGTTTGGGACTGCTGCTTAATCAAAAACAGGTTTGTTTATTGTAGTTTGAGAATTTCAAAACGTATACTCGTACGAGTATATTTCTATTAACAACTATTGTCAAGTACACATTCTAAAAATAAGTATTAGTTTGTTTCACAATCAAATTTTAGACTTACAATATTCATAAAAACATGTGTACGATCGTACATCATTGACACATGTTTTTATGAATATTGTATGTCTAAAATTTGACTGTGAAACAAACTATTACTTATTTTTAGAATGTGTACTTGAGAATAGTTGTTAATAGAAATCTACCTATATGCTCCTCAAATTTCGATTATCTTTGTCATGTCGTGATTCGGGATCTTTTACAATACTTCAAAATTAAGTTAGACAGATCTGCAGTGAGGTTTACCCTGAGTTTTTCAGTTTAATTAAAATTGTTTTAGTTTGCCCCTAGCCTTGTATAAATGTAACGATCACACATATTTACGTCAGTTTATAATGGAGTTTGTTACAATACTGTAGATGTATATATGTCCCCATTCTATGTGGTGAAGCATTATTGTGCTGTAGACACTTATTTTTTATTTTAACTTTTCTTTAAGAATTGATACCTTTATTGGGAAGTACTACTTCGAAATAAGTATTACCTTTCTGTGAAGACACTATTATTACGAGGTACTCTTTTACCATAGTAGATTTTCTAGCCATTGTCTTTTGTTTTGATTCCCACAAACTTCCATTACTATTCTATACTTTTAACAAACTGTGAATTTTATGACGAAGTTGACCTTGTCCGTTATAAAAAATGTATCTATAAAATAGATGAAAAGTGTTCTGAAGATTTGTTAGTTTAGATAAATTATATTGATTGTAACAAATCTGTTCTATATACAAATATAACAATAGTGTATTACAAACAACTCGAATGATCTTTTCGTGTTAGGATAAAGTCGGGAAACCAAATTTGATATAAAACCAAATTTTATTAATGTTTTATTCTATAATTTTAAAATTCTATGTGATATTTCCAGTGCATCACCATTATTTAATATTTTTGTTTCACTTTTCTTTCTAGCGCTGTTGGCGTTCAAATCTATTACAGGGGCGCACTTAGCATTTTTCGTTAGGGGTTTCCAAATCCATGAAAAGGGCACAATAGAGACACAAAGAAATAAAGAGAAATACCGAGTACTACTTTTCCCCCCACTTTTTCAGAGAGGCACTTTTTTTCATAGGGGCACTTTTTTCTAAGAGAAAAAGGGCAGTTTCCGCTATTTGTTTATTTCCTAAAATGTGGGTAAAGTTAGATAAACAATATTCTGTCGGTTCATTGGCTAACACCAGGGTCAAGATGGACTGCGGTCTGTCCTTAGCGATGACCGCGCATCTGCATTCATTGTTTTATGTACGATAAAAAGTTTGAATAACCGAACTCGCGGAGCGCTGTTTTTGAAATTGTGTCCGGGTAATTTATAGTAATGAAGGGCAACACGAGGCAATGCACGATGCGCCGCTTCGAGGTGTGTTGATGTCTTTTATGTGTTAACACTTACCAGGCCGTATAAGCTGAGACATGTGCGACTGTCGTGTTAAGTTAACTTAGTTTTCGGACAAATTGTCGAAGTACGAGAGACTTTTTTGTTACATAAACTCCTGACAAACCTTTCGTGTATGTACACTACAGTATTGATGAAATCATTTGGCAAAGATGTATTTACGATATCATTTATTTTAATCTGTTTGCGTCACCACGCCTCAAATCTTATATTTAGAGATAACGTTTTTCTTTATACATTCCATGTTTTTACCTCACACGCATAACTTAACAATAATATTTTTCAGTAATTTATACCAATAATATTAATTCAAATTCATGTAATATTTATCTTGTTTTACAGAATATGAAACAGAAGTAAAGAATTCTAATTTTTTGCTTTATTTCATTTCTGATAATAAGGTAAAGCGCATGATTTCCTCTTATGTCGGTGAAAATGCTGAGTTTGAGCGGCAATATCTTCACGGGGAACTCGAGGTAGAACTGACTCCTCAGGGAACCCTTGCTGAGCGCATCCGGGCGGGAGGCGCAGGAATACCGGCTTTTTATACTCCAACGGCCTACGGGACTCTTATCCATTCGGGTGGTGCTCCCATCAAATACAACAAGGATATGACTGTCGCGGTTACCAGCGAGGCCAGAGAGGTGATTGACGAACCAGAAATGCAGAAATATTATACTTTACCTTTTTTGGCAACTGAGCAACAATTTTTTAAATTTCAAAATTAAAAAAATTATTAATTTAATAATCAAAAACCTGAACAACGTAATGAAAGTGTATGTACATATAGAAATATCAATAAATTTATGTCTGTAGTATATATATATATATATATATATCTTTTATTGAACTAATCTCGCAAACACAGTGTAAAGCAATACACGGGAACGATTACTTGAAATTTCGATTTATTGACTGTAACGTTATTTACTGAAGTAATAGAGTAATTGACTGTTTCAACTAAATATTATGATACTGGAAAGTATAGATATGTATATGTAACGACTTTTTAACAAATAACATGTGAACGTTTAATAAAAACTATATTGTTTCGTTGTAATAGAAAGAAAGGAATCACTTTTTATATTGATGTTAATGCAAATTTTAAATTTTACTTAAGGTTTTATGGTTTGCTTAAAGTATGCAATTTTAATACTATTAATGAATACTATACATACTTTATTTAACGACATTACAGAGTGATCTTATTATCTGTATTATTATTATTAAATAATTTGTTTTATTAATTACGCCATTTCATTTGTGTTACAACATAATGCACTGTTGGTTGGGAATTTAGTATTTTTTTCCTTTCTGTTTAATTATTTAGTTTTTAGTGACTATGTAAGGAATTCTATATCCATAAGAATTATCTTAAAATATCTTTCAATATTGTTAATTGCGAAACATATTGTATATGTATAATTTATTTTTAATACTTTTATAATTTTTTAATTATAATATTGATAGGACCGTCATTTCGATGGCAAACCATACATTATGGAACGTGGAATTACGGGAGATTATGCTATGGTCAAAGCGTGGAAGGGAGACAAAAATGGAAACCTCATCTTTAGGTATTAATTTATTTTTAGTTGGTATTACTTTACCGCATCATTATCTCGATACGAAGAATGTTGCAAATTACATGATAGTCCATACATTTAATATATTCAAACAATGTTTGAGATTAGAAAACCGTTTCCAACCGTTGAAACTAATCTCTCAACCAGACAGAAAAGGTTTTGAGTGTTCATATTAATTTTATATCTAACCTTTTGATGATTTGTAAGTTATTTACCGATCTGGAAGGTGGATACTCCTAAAATAATGTCAATATGTTTTTTCCATCCATTGTGTTCATTTCAATTCCGGATTGCGATCATGAAACGCTTATGTTATTTGCTGCTTGTGTCCATCACATTTCAGGTAAATGTGCGGTTGACTTTGAATTTTGGACCTATATGCTCAACAAAAATTAATTTAATAAATTTTCGTTATTTTTTAATTATCATTTTTAATGTTGTGGTCTTTATTTTCGTTATTTTTTCGTTTGGCTTATTGTTGTTTTGAGCTTGTTTTTGTTCTCTCGAGTGACAATTAGCAATAGGGATTCTTGTTTCCTTTAATTCTGTTGAGATTGTTGAATTTAATATGTTGGTCTTGAATTCTAAACTTCGGTCTCAACGCCGATTTAGGAGGTGTCAGGAGGCCCTGGGAGGACCCGAAGGAAACGTCTGACAAAAAATTGACTCAACCAGGGAGCTTTGCAACTAAATTTTAGCCCGTGTTAGGGAGTTTCAATTCATTTAGTTGAGAACTTACGGATACACGAGAGTGAATACAAAATACGGGTCCCCCCCCCTCCCCTGGCCGTTATACTGTTAATACTGATTTTTTAAACCTAATTAATTCGTCATAACATTTTAAATAAAAGTATTATAATATTATGTTTTAAGCTGTTGAACTATTTATAACAAACATTTCATACAATGAACATTATGAATTAATTAATTTTGTATTTATTATCTAATTTATAATTAAAGCATATTTCCACCAAATTGTATTGAAACTTTTTGAACTTAATCAAATCGTAGTGACATATTTAACAAGGAGTATATAGATATTATTATATCATACTGTATGTTATTGAACCGCAAGTTATGACACAAATTACATGTAATTAATTGAACATTATTATCATAATTTTTATAATTAGAATATTCATTATAATAATGTAAACATTGGCGATAATATTAAAGATTTTAAAGTTTTTATTTTACTTTATAGAAATACCACAAACAACTTTAACGCCGCAATGTGCCGTGCAGCAAAAATAACAATTGCCGAGGTCGAAGAATTAGTGGAAGTGGGTGAACTCGATCCCAATTTTGTTCATGTTCCCGGCATCTACGTTAATCGTCTTGTACATGGCCAAACCTACGAGAAGCGCATTGAACGAAAAACTGTAAGGAAGCCGGCGAGTGATGCATCAGCAGCCCCTAGGTATGTTACCAGTTGGTTGACTTGTGGAACATCCCTCACAACCAGCAATACAACAGTTAGTATAATATACTAGGTGGATAGTGTAATCTTTTTTAAATAATGCAATTTATATAATTTATTTACTTAAAATACACTATTATTACGAAAAATGTGTATAAAACAAAGCCAATCACTCGCAACTTCATCCTTTCTCGGCAATGGCAACCAGCTTAACCAATCAGCGTCGAGTTACTTGCATCGCCTAGCTGAACCTTTCAGTTAACTTTTACTGTACAATCAAAATCTCTGTGTTAAATAATTTTTGTGACGAATTTTTTGTATAGGTTGATCTGAAATTATTGTTAATATGGCAAAACTACTTATTATATGGTATTATGGATATAACGTTGTAAGTTACTGTGAAATATATTTATTTTAATCTTTTAGGCAAACTATTAAATCATTTGGATGTATCTGAAGGAATATGGATACTAATAAAAATTAGATAGATTCATAAGATTTGAAAAAACTTTAAAAATTTTTAACGCACAACATCGTTCTCTGTTCTCTAGTCCTAGCTTTTATAAGCTTCTGAAAAAGCGAAAAAAACACCAACTTCTAATAGGATAACTTTGATTTGAGAATACTCCCTTTCAACAGCCATCATGCACGTCTAATCAAATGAATAAATGCTTAGTTGACAAACTAATGACTGCGGAACATGTTATCTAGCTGCGCTATGAGAAAGGCAAAACAATTAAATTGTAGTTTGGCATCGACAAAGTTCCAACGTCAATTCTGAAATCAGTCAGCTCTGATATCACTATCGAGAATAAAAATGACTCGGGGTGCCTTAGGGAATCGTCCTCGGACCAATTCTCTATTGTGTATACACGCATTATGCCAATTATCGTATAATCAACTATTGTGACGGCGTTGCAGCAGTCCAATTTGTTGATGTGCATGAACCATGTAAACACCACTATCAAAACATGAGAACGAAATGATGACATAGTCTCAGAAAGAATGAACGCATCCCTCTACCGGTTTAAAACCTATGCAAACCTATGAAACTAGACGTAACAAAAACGATAAAATACACAACTAACGATAATAATTGGAAATGTAAAACGATACTATTTATAAAAAAATAAATACTGGTTCTAATAGTCGATCGTTTAATAGTGACGTCATACGGCGTGCAAATCGTCAGATCTCCTGTTCAAAAATCGAACTGTTGTGTAGGACACTGAAATTGCCTCACATTACCTACTGTCAGACTCTGTCCATTGCTCAGACCGTAGTAAAGAAAAGTAAAAATCAAATTTCGCTTCTTGACCCGTGATAACCTTAATTGGAGAACTTAAACATATCGGCAAGATTAAAGCTTATGGAATTCCGGGATTCTGATCGTTCTGAAAATTAGGCTGTCTAGTGTATCCTAGTGCCTTCTAGTATTCTAGTGCCTAGTGGCTATCCTGACAGAATATGCATGTGAGCAGGGAATTGGGGGCACTAGGTCTATCGAAGCTACTACGCTTGGTCATGGGCAAGACAGCCTTCCAACAATTGGGTTCGAGGTCATTCAATTCATCAACTATGTTATCTTTACGTTTAACTAATATATATTTATATGATTAATTGATTTATAACAGTGGATACAATAGGATTAGGTTAGATTGGATTATTCGCACAATAGATATAGCTTTCTTTCCCTCTCTCACTATATATACAGTATATAATATGTAAGATATACGAAAAATCAATATCTATGGCTCGCGCGACAAACATTTTCTCCACTGGTACGTACCATTTATATATCTCTTTGTCCAATTAAATCACTATAATATTTACAAAGATTCAATCTAATCGCTATAGTAAAGTTGTTTTTACAATCCGATTGCATTAGACATTTCCGTCCCTATCCCACGCATATCCCTAGAATAACCCTAGTATAATCGCTATTGTTTCGCGACTAAAGAGCGATTGACTTTAGCATTATGAATTTTTTTTAAATATCACCTATCATTTAATACGGTATATTATAACATTTGGTTTCTTCCATAGACATTGGTTTCTTCGAACCACCTGTTCGTCAATCGACTAGATTGAGTGTCAGTTTGTGTGTATTTTGCATTGTGTTTAATTGGTTATTTTTACTTACCTTTTCGTAATTGATTTTGTTTTTTCTTCGCTTTTGCATTTATAGCAAAATTTTACACACATATTATTAAATTTCAGTAAAACAGTATTGATAGAAAAGCATAATAATGGTATTATGCTTATTATTGATTCATTTCGGTAAATAGGTATAACGGATACGTATAATTATTATTTTATTAAAACATATTTTACAGTCACATGAAATGTATCATGTTTTGTTTTTCAGTTTTAATTTATTAAATCGATATAATTATTTTTTTATTTAAAACGTTGCTAGAAAGTAACTTCTTACGTAAAAAGCAAGTTTTTATTTTAATTTTAATCCATGAAATAAATGTTTTATAAAATCGTTTTTTGCAGATATTAATAAAGGTGATAATGAACTTTCTAAAAAATCTAAATATGAGTGGACTTCTATTGTATTTAGATTAGGGTATAATTAAACCTTAAAAGTTATCATATTTAGCTAAATTAAAAATATTTTGTTTCTGTATTTCTTGCGACTGATCTGAGATTTAATACCAAATTCAAAAAGTAGCAATCGTCAATCTAAAATTGATTCAATCTGATCTAATCGCTATTGTAAAGTGACCTAATGTACAAATATAGTATTATTAATTAATTTTTACCACATTTACGTTTCGTCTGTTTTTAGTGAGAAAATAAACGCTCGCAACCGCATTATTCGACGAGCGGCCATGGAATTCCACGATGGTATCTACGCCAACTTAGGGATCGGAATGCCGATGCTACTCTCTAACTACATCCCGGAGGGAATGAAGGTGACTTTGCAGAGTGAGAATGGTATCTTGGGTCTCGGCCCTTTCCCTACCGAAGATACTGTTGATCCAGATTTGATCAATGCAGGGAAGGAAACTGTCACTGTGCTTCCGGGCGCTTCCTTCTTCTCTTCTGACGATAGCTTTGCCATGATCAGAGGGTGAGATCACTCGTTGTTGCGAAAACAATAGTCCAACAACATTTTATTTAATGATAATTGTATACAAATCAATCTGAATATAATAATTCGTATTTGTGCGGAGGAAAGTATCATATTTATTTACGTGGTAACTGTAAAAGAATGTTTTGTTTTACTCATATTTGTTTCATTTATTTTATTTATTAGTTTCAAACTTAGAACTGACTACATTAAATTTTAATTTGAAAACATTGATTTTAATACCCGTTAATATCACTGTAAATGTTCTCTTCCAGAGGCCATATTAACCTTACCGTTCTTGGTGCTATGGAAGTATCACAATTTGGAGATTTGGCAAACTGGATGATACCTGTAAGTGTACCCCTTGATACTCGTATATTACTGTCTTTGATCGATTGTTTCTTATTGTGCTTTTTTACCCTTTTTATACTGTTATTAGGGTAAACTGGTGAAAGGTATGGGAGGCGCTATGGATCTCGTCTCAAGTGGTAGCAAAGTGGTTGTTACCATGGAGCACTGTTCAAACGTGAGTGAGCTGGTACCTTGTTTTGACTAAACTAAAATGTATGGGGTTTAACTGTAATTAATTTTGATCATTTATGGAAATTGTACAGCTTTAGTATTTGGTTAATATTTTAACCCTTCACAGACTTAGCTTTGTGGAGCTAAACAAGAGGTATGAACGTACATTTTGCAGCAATCTAATAAACTTGATTTCCTGTTAAAACTATTTATCATAATAATAAGAATTTATATTTCTAGTCACATCTAACTGCCATTGAACTTAAACTATTTATCATATAGTAAAAAATTTATAGTTTTAGTCATATTTCTAGTCATTTATATTTCTAGTCAAATTTAACTGCCATTGAACTTTATAATCAGTTCTGATTAATTTTTAAACTATCGATTAAAATTAAAACCGATTTAAACCAAAATCTGTTAACTATAGCAATCTGACAAACATTAATAGAAAAGTAAATATATTTTTCAATATTCTGCTCATAAAAAGTCAAACCAATAAATAAATTGTTTTCACGTATTTTTTTCTGAAAACTGTGTTTTACAAGAATTATGTTGGCAATACTTTGACAGATTTCGATTATTGTAATCTTATTTTCAGATTTGGATAAAGCTTCTAATTATGAAATTTTCAGTCGACTTTTTTATACATAGGCCTAGTAGGAAATTATGACTCAAAATAATAAATATATATAAACAAATTTCGAATTTCCCCATGAACATATTTCCTTAGAGAACCCTTTCAATTTTAATAAATATCTGATAATACCATTTTGAAAGTTCCGTGAATTTTTATGTTGAGCTAAAATTTCAAAACAGGATATATTTTCTCTTGAGACTGGTAAAACATTAAATTGTCAGTTGGATAATATATTTTTAAGTAATACTTTTGATATTTGACTACTATTTACAATAATTTGACATATGCCGCTTACCTGAGACCAAACCAGTTTAGCCTACAATCTTCATTTAATACTTAGTGGTCTTTTTGTTGGTTTAATATGGTCAGGTAACTAATTTAAATTACATGTTTTGCTATTTCGCTGCTACAAGGTCTAAGTGGCCTAAGCGCCATTTTTCGAAAATTGATTTTTTTTCCATAATTATCAATATTATATGGTCTAACGTGTGTCCAAGTTTTGGAGCGATATATTTTTTCTATAAACAGTTAATATGTTG
>JAUZND010055153.1:0-18899 GCA_034780555.1 Coelogynopora nodosa | reverse complement strand
GGGGGGTAAAATACCCCCCCTCCACGTAGCAAACCCTACAAAGTATGTCCACGTACGAAGGGTTAATGACATGATAAGGTTAATCAGTTTTGCCACTGTCTGTGTTATTAATGCAGATAGCGTTATTTGTCAGAAACCTGTGTTATTGTGTTATTATTTTCTTAACCTGCAATATTTTTTAATTTTGTTTTAAACATAAATTTTTATTACTTTTATTGTTGTCATGGGGATAAAATCTTTGCTTAAGATCTTACAGATATAAAAAAATCTAGTGTTTGACATTTTAACTTTTATTTAGATATTATATGTATATAAAACTATGTGCGAAAGTAGTAGGAGGGTTGTCGTCTCCAGACAACCCACTCCAAAAGAAGGATCTATTCTGCAGAAGTTTGTACTTAGAATACTCATCCAGCTCTCGCCTACACTTGTTAATTGCCGATAATTAGCATAATTAGAGGCATTGTTACTACTAAAATAAATTTCTGCTTAAAGCTATCCCCATGAACGGTCATATATGTACAGTCTCGCCTAAACTTGACATTTCACTATTTTATTTTATATAATGGCAAAACACTATTAATGTTGCCGGTATCGCACAATTTTTAGATGATCTCAATATTAAAGTTGGACAAGTTATGAAGACTGGCATGTACAAACGAATAATAGCGTAAAATATATATAATATAACGTTATTGTATATAAACTAAATTAATGGAAAATACACAATAATTACATTTCATTATAATTAGGTAAAAATTCACTAATTTGTACAGTACTTATATGTTGTATACTACCAAACTTGCCAATTCACTGTTTTATTTTATATATTATAATTTAATTAAATGGTGGACCATCTAAATTTATGGAAAATGCTCACAATAATTAAATTTTATCATGAAAATACATTCTGAACAATAAAAAATATGCTAATATGTGTCTAGCAAATATACAAATTAACATATTGAAATTGTGCCAACTTTCGGACCATCAAATTTATTGGAAAACTCACACTCAGTGAATAAATGTCACAGTGGTTTGGTAAAAATTTACTTTATTACTAATCGGATAAACTCAGGTGAATATGAACTTAAATGTACAGAGTAATAGACAATTAAAATTATGTATTTTTATTCTACATATATTCATTTTAAATATGCAAATCATGAACAGATCAGATGATCCTAAAAATGTACACTTTATGTTTCTTTTGCAAAAAATGTATGATGCTTTGGACTCCATTTAACTCGCTTAGTAATGTTGGTAATAAAGATTTTTACAAATCAATTAATAACTCACTTCGTTATTTTTTCATAATATTTAACGACCATTTTAAAGTAAATTTTCATCTCAAACTATATACAATGAGGTGTTTCTGTGTAACTTTCATTTATATTTTTAATTTATCCATTATCCTGATTTATTTTACTATAATAAAACAAAGAAGTTTTTGTATTTATAAAAAAAAATCTTTATTGCTTTTAAAATGTTTATATAATTATAAAATATAGGAACAATGTATAACTATACCTTGTTACTTGCAGTGTCCGTTTTATTCTATATTGTCTTAATTATTTCCGTTTGGTCATATAAGTGAATTTTCACCTAATTATCTTGAAATTTAATGTCATCGTGGTCATATGCTGTGCCATTCAATTGAGGATTTTAGTTTATTAATTAAACTTAAACAGAGCAAAATAATTAAAAGTTGCTGAAAGTTGCAAATTATAATATTAAACAATAATGTAGGTTAAAATATATAACATTTCATTTAATTCATACGAAAAGAACAGCATGTGAAAAGTATCGCTCTATTCATCAATATTTTCGTCGCGTTTCTATTGGTCAATTTTTTTATAAGAAAACACATGCACAATTAATTTTATTTATCATTAACAAATTAATTATAGTGCTACAAATATTCTCTCTGAAGAACAAAAGCTCGCGTTGTTGGATTTAATTGAAGAAAGAAAGACGATAATTGAAAATAAGCAAAATAAAATTTAATAATATAAAAATGAGCATTGGATCTAGATCACAACTATTTTTAAATACAACATTTCCTATAATTTATAAAACTTCAAATGGAAAATAACACAGTACCAAAGTACCACATAAAAAATACATTAATGACTCATATTAGCTATATGTGTGTTAACTGTATATCAGTTTGATTCATTTTTTACTCCTACCCCTTTCCTTAGTAGTCCTATGACGATTTTACCTTAGAAGGTCTTCTATTTTTTCTTTTCAATCTTTTTTAGACCGTCTGTACTCATTGGATGATCAAATTCGATATCACGAAAAGATTATCCGCGAGAAACAGAAGACCTCCGATGGTATGATTCTCATTGGACACTCGATAGGTTGCCATATAATTCTGGAACTGATGGCCAATAAAGAGATTCGTGACAAGGTTGACAAGGCGATTTTGCTTTTTCCAACAATTGATCGCATGGATGCATCCCCTGCTGGTAAACGACTTCGATTTCGTCTGAATGGATTTATGCAATTTCTCATACAGTTTATTCTTCTTCTTCTTTGTATCTTTCCACGGTTCTTTCGGGCCCGTATCGCAAGACTTTTTATAAAAAGTGTAAAATCAGGAGGACCTTCGGAGATGTCGATAAATGTCACTGAATCGATAACCATGAAACCCTCTGTGCTCAAACAAGTTTTCTTCATGGCAAAAACGGAGTTGGATGAAGTAATTAAACCGAATATAGATGTCATTCAAGATTGTCACGACAAACTAATCTTCTATTATGGCCAGGACGATTCATGGTGCCCTACTGAATACTATGAATACATGAAAAATCGATTCCCTGATGCTGAAATCTACCTTGGACGAAGTGGTTATCGGCATGATTTTGTAATTGATCATAGTGAAGAAATCGCTAATCTTACCTACATGTGGATAACTCGAATTTGGAAACCTGTAGGTGCAACTAGCAAGAGTAGTTAGAGGGAATTGTTTTTAGAGATATTTTTAATGTACAAGCATTTGGTCATGTGATACTTTCTAGTCGGCTGTTATCGCCTAATTATAGTTGCCATAAATGCTAACTTGTTATGTGTACTTATGCTAATTTTATTTATATCAGTTTTATATAAATCTTTTTGATTTTCCATAACGTTTTTTGGTGTTGCACGTTTGTAGACAAAATAATATCATAATTTACAGTTTATGTTATATAATATGCATCAATTCAGGATAAGTTTGTATGTACATTTGAAAATAATTTATAAAAACAAATGCTATAATATATATATAAAAGCTAAGTATTGTATTTTCTGCATTATATTAGCTGAGATCAGACAAAATCTGTCATGATTTAATGTGCTTATTTTACTATGCGTTATGTTTATTAAATTCCAAATAATCTGAAGACGCGACCAAAATGTGAATAAAAAATTATCAACCTTACAGAACTATATTTAGTTTTATTGATAAATGAATAACATTATAATACACTAGATATGAGACATTATTCAACCCAAAATAGATATTACGATACATGTTGTATTCTATCAATTATTTCTATAAACTTTCAAATATTGTAAAAAAAATTTAATAACACCGAAAGTATTCGTTCTAAATTTTAAGAATTTACATTATTATGTCATGGATATATTTATATAGGCTATACTTTCTAGTCGAAGCTGTTATCGTCATAATTATAAACGATAAAAGCAACTTAAATATGCTCTTTTTATATAAACACTACATGAGTCAGAATGTCTTTGGTTGTGAATTTAACCGTATTTCAGAAATGGCAAATTATCTGGCAAAATTATTGTATTACATTAGCGCCGGAACAGCACAGAGGGCAAATTGCCCCCTCAAAATCGAAAGGGGGTGGACAAACGTATAATTTTGAATAAACTCAAAAGTTTTAAAGTTATAAAAATTACAGAAATAAATGAGCCACAAACATTGGCTTGCTATCCAAAAACATATAAGTTATACTTTTTTATGTTAAATTTGATAACATACGCATGCGCCTGTCGGTAATTTTTGTGGTCATGTGCATGGGAAGTCTAATTGGTCTTTCTAAGTTGATCCAACACGGATCCAATGTATCTCTGCCCATCCATTACTATTGGCGCATTGCATCAATTTAGTGTTTCAAACTGTGAATATCTCGTCTGATAAAATATTCCCCCAAAGAAGAAGTATTCTTTAAGAACAACTAGATCAATGAATTTTTGTAAACCTCTGGTACTTCGTTGTCCGGTAAAAAAGGAATCAAACCCCATTGACCAACTAGATGGCCGGACAGTTAGATGCGTGTCGAGCTCAACTCAGTTGTTGAAATGTAGCCTACATCTGCCTACTTCAATCTTCTGTAGGGTTGGTTCACACCACTGTGAAAAGAAGTAGTTTACATTTATATAGTCAAGACCTTGATAAAGAAAAGTTAACTTTGCACTCAAAACTTCCCCTGATTTTTTCAAAGCACATTGAATAATCAATATCCTAGCTCCCACTGCTAATTGTCAACTAGTGCCATAAGCAATGGTGTCTTCAGAGCCTGGAAAAAGTTTATTCGGTGAAGTAGACAACCTTTTGCGGGTCTATCAGATCTTAATATTTCTATGACAACTTCAACTGCGAAATGATCATTTTTATCTACTCTTCGACGCATCAAGACATATTTGGTACATTCGTACCTAGCACCATGTCACAGGTCCGTGTACATAACGTATTTATTTTGAATTGTCAGAAAGCAAAATGTAAATAGTAAAATACTGTACCTATTTTCGTGGTTCTATTATATTGTGCAGTTATTTGAATTGTAATATCTGTGTACATATATAATTTATATTTGCATACTTCTCTTGTTCATATGTAAATTGTAAATCATTTGATTTACTTATATGCATAAATGTCTACATTTTTCAAATTAAAATTTAGTTTATAATCTGGTTTTAAAATTTTGTTATTCCATGAATATTTTTTTACCAGTTCGAAAGTACTTATAAGCCTACCGACAGATTTGTTCCTCCCCACCCCCAAAAAGACAATTATTATAGTTTCTGCGCCAATGTTGTATTATACAGGTTAAAAGAAACCCTAAGAGACGATCTATTAATAAATGTACAAATATGTAAATTGAAGTGTCCAACATAAATAATTATTTAATTGTTCACTATATATTATATTGATGCATTATAATATACACAAAATATATTTGTAATGTAATTACAGGTAAGTGACTCTAAAAGTATTTGTTTTAACATCTTACATTATTTAATTATTTAAAATAGATGAATTTAGGATTATTTCTGTATTCAACACTTTAATACATTATCATAAGCACATATTTTTTAAAGAATATTTTAATATTAAATAGCTTTACTAAGTAAATATCTATTACTGATTTATAATTATGTTATAATTTAATCAAATAATTAATAGGTAAAATTAAGGTTTTATTTTTCTGCAATAATCCAGAATTCATCCCTTAACATTTTCGGTTTATCGATAGCTACACATTTTTTGATTATATGTACCATGTCCATATCCGTTTAGGTAAATATATATAAATTCTAATTACATTAGATATATATAGTAAGTAACTGTTAAACTAAATAAGAACAATTGCATATGTTAGCAGTGCCAGTGGTTTATAAATTAAGACAGATAGCAAACTTATTTCCCATCTCAATGTCAAAAAATAAATAGTTTGTAAAAACTTGATAAGATTAATAGTATTAGTATACATATACTGACTTATAGTCTATGACGAATCTAAGTTTTTTCATAGAAAATATATCAGGGCTAGTGGTATGCATAGTCAGAATGACACTTGGTGTTTGGCAGTGTGGTTATGGTGGAAGTACCAGACTGTGAGTCGTGACAGCTCCTACTTCAAAAAAAATTTCGGGAAAATTGGCACGCCAAAGATAAAAATGTTATACCAATTTTTCATGCCTCATGCACACCTTATATTTTAAAAATGCCTATTTTTCACGCCGCATGCACACCTACTATTAATTTAGGATATAATGTTAAATATTTGATGATATATCTGGTGATCTTTTACTTTAGCCTTAGCTTAGGCACGTAAATTATTATTTTTTAAAAATTGCGTCAATATAAAAGAACAAATATTATTTCAATTAAAGTTAACATAAAATGGTCTATAAATGATCTATACAATATATACAACACTCGTTACCAATGCGAAACCCAGTACCTAAATTAGTTGTTTGAAACATTTATTGTATTGGATACGTCATTATTACTCTTAAATATGTGTTTCTCATTATTAACTTGTGTTCATTATAATTATAATTTGGATTTACATTAAATATAATTGAAATAATATTTTTCTTTGATATTTTCACAATTTTAATAAAATAATAATTTATGTGCCTAAAGTAAAAGAACGCCTCTGAACTCATTCAAGCTAAAGATAAAAAATCCAAAATATGGAAATGTGAGTCACCTTGAAGTGAAACTCTCATAAGAGAAATCAAACTATGATGAAGAATAAAACATGCAATCATACTGTCAAGGCTGACCATTTACAGGAACCATCTCTGATCAATATAATTAGTTTAGCATATTCTGAACAGGACAGAAGCAAAAGTATTGTGCATGTGACATCTCCAAGGTACAGTACTTCAGAGGAAAAAAGGGTCCTATTGTGGTCACAATGACTTCAATTATGTCTGTTAAATTTTTTAATAAGTGTTTACAAGCACTCTAGTCTAGTATCCTTATTTAATTAATAGAAATTAACACTGATTTGAATAAATCTGCATATACTCATTAAACAAAAGGGATTACTTGGGAAATTTTGGGACTATAAGAGGTAAGGCAGCAATCAAAATAATGGGTGGTAGTAACTGGCATCTCATCCTTTCCCATATGCTGTCCCAGGATGCCTAGTAGGTAATACACATCCAAGGATGGAATTTTAAGTAAAACACATACTATTATAATTCTTATTTAGTTTTTAAATATGTGCTAATAACACTATTTTGCTTGTCTCAAGTTGCCTGTAAATAAAATGTCTAAGGACTTCATGTTAAATAAAAGTTAGGTAATCCTTTGTTTTAGGTACATAAAATAAAAACAATTTTAAATACAAAAATGTGTTTATTATTTTAAGTAAACCAAGGAGTCCATGTTTGGCAAGCCAAATAATTATACGATCAACATTGATAGTCACTTAATGTAAATTACATAATTTGACATGTTCATCAACCAAGTCCACAGTTAAGATAATGTTTCCAAAAATTTGACATTGTGCAGTAGGTTTTCTGCCATGCTTACAGATTAAAAAAATTTGGAAATGGAAATAATAAAAATTTCTTTAATCAAATTTAATTCAATTTTTAATAACATTTGCATTTTAAATTGTTTTTATTTTATGTCCCAAAATTAATTTTTATTAAAATTCACATGAATAATTATTTTTATTTTACTCACCTAAAACATAGGATTATTAATGACAGTTGATATTTTATACCTATTCAATTAAGGTTGACAATAATAAAGTTTATTTATCTACAAGTTAAATATGATATATATATATTTAAGAAATTATATATTATTATAATTATAAGCAATTTAGTAATTAAATCAGATAAAAGTAAGTGTCATGTAGTACAAAATGTTATAATGTTGTATTTTATTGCAGTCACATATGCACTAACATATTTTATTTAACAAGACATTCTGGGACTTTTTTATTTACAGGTGACTCGAGATACACAGAATAGTAATAGTACATATTTAAATACTTAATAATAATTCATTGTTCAAATAGGCTACTATGAATTATTGTTTCAAATTGTATAGAATGTAAGTGGGCAGTCAAGTAATATTTTATTATATTCTAATTGTTCAAATTAGAATAGAGTGTGTTTTACTTAAAATTCTGTCCTTGGACTTGTTTTACCTACTAGGCATGGGATGGGACAGATACAATGTTATAATTCTGGTAATTCCAGAATTATTTACTGTAAATATACTTACATAATTAAATTATACTTGATGAATATAGAATCCAAATTTTATAATTAATATTTTATAAAAAATACATTTCTGTGTGAATTATATTATAAAAAATGTGCAATTTTAAAATGTGTGTTTCCAGACTGGTGTTTTTTATAATATGTCTAGAAAAAGGGGACTTTTTGAAAAATAAGGATGTATGACTTTTGACAATTAATCTGCATACTTCAAAAATCTGGACCCTAAAAATGTTCACCACCATGGCAGTTATAGGTTTTTTTTATTATTGTTATTAATATAATTCCTAACAGAGTGCAATGTACACTTAAGTCATATATCCACAAAAGTCTGGAAATGGTTTTTAAAAGGTCTGGAATTCAGTTATGTAAAATGTGTGTGAACCCTGTGGCTGCCATAGTATAACAACTATGTTAATTTTATGTAATATTTGTAACTTACTACACCTAGATATTTTGAATTATTATGCCACTTAAAATATATTATTTTCTTGTGTTTCAGATATAGTCAATTTGTAACCTTGTCATATCATACATTACTTCATCTCTATCTATTACCAAAAAATATGTTTGATAATTATGGGCCTACCATTTATATATTTGAGAAACAATCATTCTGTAAAGTAAATATTATAATTAATAACATAAAAAGTATAAGATTTTGTATTTAATATTTTTACCTTTTAAACCAATCAATAAACAATTATTCACTAATTCAATTATTTACTAATTGAAGGTCTCTCTTATTTATTTTGTAATAAAAGTATAGCAAATGGTAACTCAAAAAATTATTTACATTAATAATGTATATTGTAATGTTTAAGGTGTCATTTTTTTAATTTCTCTCCCATAGCCACATGGCTGAAGGAAACAATAGTTCAAGTTGGCTATTTATGTTACAAATTTTAAAATATGAAAAAAAGGTTTTAGTTTCTTGAAAAAGTGGATTATTTATTTAAAAAAACTATATTGTCAATTTTGGTTTTTAATTACTTTTTTTACATATTTATAGAGTAATATATAGATAAGAATATGGTATAAAGAGGTTATGAGTTGACTAGGTTATGAGATGTCCTAACCATTGATCTAAGAATCTACTTGGGGTATGGTCCATCCTGTAACCTATCCTATATCCCCTCAGTGTGGTTGCAATAAATATAGGACATGTTGTCATTAACCATTTATTCCATTCTATTTTATTCTTATTATTCCAATTTCACTCTATTCTACTTTAGCTAACTCTGATTTCACTCTATTTAATTATTTATAACAACTCCAATTCCACTTTATTCTCTATAATCTAAATTAAATAATGTATTTAACATCAGTATAATCTGTTTAATAAACACTCAGAGATGGATCAAAAGCTTTAATCCCCACTTAACCAATGACTTACAGTATATGTTTTGATTATGATTCAAATCCACATCCTATGGATCATGACTTTCAAGAATCTTCAAACACTGACCCATGGTCAGTCCAAATAATTAACCCCAATTCAACTCTTATTAACTCCAAAGTTAATTAGAGTATATAGAATAAAACTAGTGTTTATAGAAATAGAAAAAAGTAGTATACCATAGTCAGCTATGGATAGTTAAAAATAATAATAACAAAAAAATGAAGTAATATCTTAAATAAAATTATAGATAAAAAATATTTTATCTATTGTAGTGACTATCCAGCAGACCAAAGACACATTTGCTCTAATTTAATTTGTTTTCTATGTCAAAAACTGATTTGTTACAGTA
Source organism: Coelogynopora nodosa (assembly GCA_034780555.1). Classification (NCBI taxonomy): domain Eukaryota; kingdom Metazoa; phylum Platyhelminthes; order Proseriata; family Coelogynoporidae; genus Coelogynopora; species Coelogynopora nodosa. The sequence goes on along the minus strand of JAUZND010055153.1, from coordinate 9,159 downwards.
AATGGTGTTCACTATGTATTGTAAGCATTGTATAAGATCATGACATTAGTATAACATTGACACAACCAACAAAATCAAGCTAGATTGCCTATATACTGGTATACAGGGGCATAATTACAATAGAGAGTCTGCTTCCCAATTGGAGATCTGCCAACTGTCCCAGTTTCGCCAGGTCAGTCCCAGTTTGTAGACCTATTTCCAGTGTCATGGTATTGAGTTTAAAGTTCAATTATACTGTCACAGTGAGCAAAATATTAATTTTTCTGGTAATTTTTCAACTTGATAACAATTTTACATTTCTTATATTATTGAATTCATTTATATATATTTTATCTAACATTTTATATATAATTTTGTATTTCAAATATTCTTATTGACATATGGTATCTTTTATATATTATTGTGATTTGAAATACTATAATTTTATTTATATGTCTTGTATGTGTATAAAAAGTCCTGTGCCAAGGAGAAAAGTATTGGTAATATGTGTTGAAGCATTGATTATATTTATTTGTAAAAGTTGGCATGTTTGCCATTGTTAGATTGGTAAACAAATTTAAGCTTTTTATACTTTCTTATTATTATAAATTAATTATCTATTAACATATATATAATTGTTTATTAATTAATATTTAAAAGTGGATTCTTGATTTCAAATTGTGATTTCTGGATATGCCCCTGCTATTTTATTATTTAATTAACCTATTCTTTATGACATTTGATTAAAATAGCAAATTCTGAGATGACTCATTCTATTCATTAATATATTCAAATTTACTTTTTGTTATATGGCATAATAATAATACTTTCTCAATTCAGTACAACACAGTAATACATTTGAATTTTATTTATATGGTAAGAATGGGTGTTCTTGGAACTTGGTCATACTACTATAGTAAATTTGAATTTATACTGTAAGGGTGGGCAGGTTCCAAGATAGCCCACCCTTTTCTATAATAAATTCAAATATACTATTGTATTGTGCTGAATTCTGAAATTTATACTGTAAAAATGGGTGATCTTGGAATTTGGCCATTCTACCATAGTCAATTTTTAATTTATTATAGGAAAGGGTGGGCTGGGCTATTGATCTCAGAACTTGCCTACTTGTAAATTTTAATTTATACAGTTTGGGTGGGTAAATTCTTGGATAGCCTACTCTTTTCCGTAATATATTCAAATTTGCTATTGTATTGTGCTGAATTTCGACATTATTTATATTATTCCACATTTCAATAATAAATTTGAAAGGGTAATCTCAGAACTTGCTATTTTAATCAAATGTAAAAATAATAGGTTAATTAAATAATAACATAGTGTTGACAAGTTATCTTTGTTTTGTTGTCAAATAAATTTAGTCTCAAAATAAATCACTTTCATGAAAAAGTAAAAATTAGAAAATGAGATTACAGAAAACTAACAAAAGAAAAACTGATTTATTTGTATCAACATATGGCATATGATCACTTTTTGTGTGCATTGGTTTTGTGAATGTTATACTAATATTGTAACCTTATACAACGCCTATTAGTACAGCACTACAGCTCCAATCATTCAAAACCCTTGGTGGGCTAGACTAAGTCGAATCTGAAACAGTTATTCCTCAAGCTAATTAGTTGGAATGGAACCTTTACTTGTCAAATACCAATGTTTCCATTTCTTTCCAGTGACCTATCAAGTATTATAATAAATCTCATGACTAGCAAAAAATTGTTTTAAAGCTGCAAATACTATACAAAAGTTAATTGATTTGGATATAGATGCCAATTACAGCAGGAAGTACATTTTTATGCATCTCTCAAAGCCAAGCAGCACCTTTCTAATTGCTGTGATCAATAAGACCAAAGAAAAATTTCCTTTCTGCTATAGCCTCTGTCATAACCTTACATGTCGGACTCAGTCTTCCATGTTATTATTGTATTTGTTGAAGAATGCTAGTAACCAATTCACTTATGTACTGCAAACCTTAAATTAGTCATAGTGGGTGGAAGTTGACATTGTGATCCAATGAAACAGCTGTTTCTTGAGTTTTTTGCTAAAAGATAGTGGCCTGGTTGCACCATCATGTAGTAACTTACTATAGTATTGTAGCTGTGACTATCTTGTATTAGTTACTATATCTCCTTGACCTAGCTTTCTTATTGAACCAATATGCTTATGTAAATACGAGGGGTGTCTTGTTGGATTCCCATTTGTTCCTGCTCCTAGTATCCCACGTATAATTGTCTCCTGGATAATGCATATTTCTTAGTATATAAATGAACCCTGTATTTATAGGATGCCATATTTAGGTTATTCCGTCTGTGTTGACTGGATTTTTCGCATTCAATTTTCTTAAGTCATGTAGGAATTGCCAATATAAAAAATATTTGAAAAAGTTGTAGTCATTATAAAAAAATGTTTTATCATAGTTAATAAAAGAGAGCTATGAAGTAATAGAAAAAATGACTTTCATATACATCATTTTAAATCTAAGGCAGGGATGCATTGACATTATCGTACAATAGTAATGATTTGTTTCAGGAAGAAATAAGAAACTATTGCTTTTTGGAAATTTCTGTGGTATATAAAAGCATATTGAGCGATTAAAAGTTGTACTTCTGGAGAACTTGAATTAATGCGACCACTATGTTGTAGTTTCTTCCTCCAATGATTTAAAAATTTGCTTTGAAAATCGAAATCTATAAAAAATCTTTTTCTATATATTTTAAAGAGATTGTGCAATCGCGTATTACTCTCTGGGGAATGCGATTTATATTTAATTCAGAAATAAAATATATTTAAAAAGAATTACCCATTTTTAATAGATTTATAAGCTAGTATTTCACATTACTACAGCCCCAAGCTTATAAAAAATTATAGCTGGAGAGATGCTGATAAGATCGTAAAGTTACTACAATATCAATTTACATTAAATTGTTGCAACTGGAAGTAAATTAAGTTACTACAAAATCGAGTCATTAGTAAACCAATTAAAATATAGATAAACAAAACAATTAGTGGTTCCTATATTTTATTGATTTCAACATAATTCTATGGGAATCATACCAATTTGTTAAAACCTGCCTTTATTATTTGTATATAGATTTTAGATTAATTTATTTCAGAAAAGACATTCATTAGAAAAACTCATTTGTTACAGTAAATCATGTTTTCAAATCAACGATTGGTTGTACAGATAATAAGGTTCATATTTTAGTATTTTGTAAATGATCAAGTATGAAAATCTGCAGCAATTACTCTAATTTTTGTTGTAGAATTTGTGGATACATTCTGTTTTACCACTTCTTTGTTGTTATCTTCAGGTGCTGTTATGGGATAATCATGAGCTAGGCTACTAATTTCCATTTTATATGTTCCATTAGAGTAAAATTCTTGCATTATGCACTTCTTTTGAAGTATTTGTCAGTAAAATGACATATACTCTCTTCATAAATGAAAATAGTTGACTATTATAAAAATATGTATTCAATACTGTACAGAATAATTTATCTGCAATTTACTATTATAGAAAATATTTTCGTATTAAATAATCTTATCTTGTTCATATATATTATAAAAATCATACTTACATTAACCATATTTTTTTCATTATTCGAAAATTACAGCTTTTCAATAATTGTCGATGTATCATTGATTTTTATGCAATAGCTGTTATTATACCACATTTTGAATAAAAAACGACTTTCATAGTAATTATTTACTTAGGTGATCGCTTCATATAATTGTTTTGTATATGAAACTTGTAATATTTGTTAGTAAATTGTGCAAATATCTGTTTTTTTGATAATCAGTATTGCTTTTGTATTTTTCCCATCTATCACATTTACAATAGTTACCACGACACCTGTGAGATACCTAAACAATTTGTATAGTATAGATAAAGAACAACAGAGATGTAACATCTAATATAGTTACCTAATGTATCTCTTATATTTACTATTTATTGTTCAATGTGAACAATTATTATTAAGTCTCTATTATTTATATTATTTTAATTTCTAAATACACAAAGACTATTCATCCATCTTGTACATGTCATTATCATAAATATTATTTGATTTAATACATATCAGATTGGAGAATATTTCAATAATGATATATCATTACATTTCATATTCAAATTATAAAAAAAATATCTATTCTGTTGTACTTGTAGTAACTATCATTTAATAATGTTGTTTTATAAATTATAAGTTAAGTTAATTTTTTTTAACCCATTAATCATATGAGAAACAAATTGCAACACAAATATATTACTCATTCTATCAACGTGTCTGTATTTACCTAATATTTCAATAAACAACAAGAGTAATAACAACCCTATCCATGGGCATCACTATGATTTAATTCTTGGCATTCACGTAGTAACAAATCACATTCATTTATTCCTCTTTCAGTAGCTGTTGTAAATTCTGGCTTTGGGAGTTTCCCAGTTATATTGTTAACCACAGTAAGTCAGTTCCATCACAATCATCCTTGAAAATGATAGTTCTTATAATAGGTCAGCTTATGAAAACTAAGAGATACTATTTTCTTACTGTGAATTTACAATTTTTACAAATTGATATTTCCAGCCATTAATGTTTTATATTTACGTATAATATAGTTAGACTGTTAATTTGACTGTAAGTTCACATAATTAAAATTATAAAAATGACTCACCATTATAATAAATATATATTCACATATTAATAAACATTACGTTTTTATTATGAATTACTATCATGTTTTTCATTGATAGATTCTTGATCTTAACCAATTTTATGTATAATATTTTATTGATTTTATTGTATTTTTATTATCATGCGAAACCTTTGAAACCATTCGCTTAATATTTGTCAATACTATATTCATAATTATGTTGTTTTATCTTTCCGGTTTATGAAGTATTTAATTATTCTGTAATTTAGACCATACTTACAATACATTCATCGGACATAAAATTATAATTAACCTTACGTGATTTTCATATTAATCATGGAATTGTATTAACACATTTTAGACGTGTGCTATTTTTAATACTGTGCGACTTTGTCATTTAAAGTAACACCCGTTTGGATACCGTATAAGTAAGGATATCGTTCTGTTTCAGCTACAAAATGGCTGCCTGTGAGGCCACGACTCGTCGCCGTGTAAAGCTTTACATCCTCAACGAAGACCGCCAGTGGGACGATAAGGGCACCGGCCATGTATCGGCGCTCACCAGTGAAGAGGAGAGCACAGCAGTGGTGGTGATATCAGAGAATGACGGCTCCAGCCTGCTTGAGTCTTTGATTCTACCCGACACTGCCTATCACAAGCAGCAGGAGACGCTGATAGTGTGGTCAGAGGGGGACAATGTCGATCTGGCACTGTCGTTCCAGGAGAAGATAGGCTGCGACGATATCTGGGAGAAGATCTGTAAGGTGCAGGGGAAGGACCCCTCAGTTGATATAACACAGGATGTTATGGACGACCCTGATGACATGGACGACCCAGGCTTCGAGGCCTCTAATTCACTCTCGATTTCACCGATGTTCACACTGCCAACCTGCGATCTGGACCATCTGGGCGAGATTGTGACTGTGATCAAGCAGACGGCAATGATGCCCTTCCAGGTGAAGAAGCTGTCCAAGGCCCTTGAGCGAGGCTCATTTCTCCAGCAGCTGGTTGAAGTCTTCCACCAGGCCGAGGACTCAGAGGATCTCGTCTCACTGCATCACATCTTTGTGATCGTGCAGCACATCCTGGGCCTGAACAAGCGCGGGCTGTACGAACTGCTCTTTGCGGACAACATATTGATGGAGGTGGTGGGTATGCTGGAGTACAAACCGGATGGTCGACGCAGTTATCATCGAGACTTCTTGCGAAATCGGGCCAACTTCAAACAGGTTAGGCCTCGACACTTCCTCGTTCCTATCAGGACTAGTCTGCTTATATATAGAAACTAAATATTTAACTGCACAGTTCATGTATTTATAGATAACGTTGTAGTAATGTAGATCAATATCGAGCTAATAAACTACTTATTTGCATTTTATTGAAACATTTATTATTCATTTCCTAAATATTAGGTTTTTGAAATGTTTGTTATTCATTAAATCGTATGTTTTATACTTATTTCAAACATATACTAAACGAATTCGGTATATTTAATTTAGTAGATAGAGTATACTTCTAACCATTTGTGTTGCGCTTTAAGTATCCATGATAAATTCTAATAAACCTAAACTCAACCTAATTATTTATTAAAGTTTTTAATAAATGTATAATGATTTTGCAATGTTCGAGAAGTTATAATCAGATTTTAATATGTACTTTAAATGATAGTTTAACCAGTTTTTGAATTTCTTATTTATAGTAATTATTTTCTATTGTAAAAGTTCCAATGTAAAAGCTATAAGATAAAATTCTTAAATAATCTATCTACTTTTTCCATATATGTAATGAACGAGTATTTTCATTTTTTGTGAAAAGTCAGGTCTGTGTGCGTGATTATGTTTGATGGTGTATTTAGTCTGTGTTTGCTTCTAGCAAGATACAATATTTTATAACTTATCATTTATGTTGTATATAGTTATATTTGTTATGTATAGTAAATATATAGTTAATAGAAATTAATCCACATAAACATGTGACATAAATTGTTATCGAACGAAATATCTTAATGCTTTTGTTCAATATAATTATTGTTAATTGATTTTCTTGCACAATAGATAGTATGCCATATCTGTTATGTTACACCATTTGAATCTAACAATATGATTATATAAATTTGCATGTAACATTGTTTAAAGTAAACTTTAAAGTTTATTTATTTTTATTACTCATGTCAGTAGGAATCAGTTCAATTTTTGATATGATAAATTATAATAAATATGATAAATATGATAAACTATGAAAAATATGATAAATTATTATTTTTCTTTGTAACACCATTAATCTTAATTAGTGCTTTACATTCGTGTATTATCAATATTATTAACTCATAAAATGAATAAGTTGTCGTTCACAACACTGTTCCATTCGATTAAAAGTAGGAACGCTAAGTGTTTTCATTGTTTGTAGCCTAGATTAAAAAGTATATTGTGGCTTTGTTAAAAAATTCAAATATGTTTCCTACTGTTGTTTAACATTTAAAAAAAAGTTTTAATAGGATTATATTTTACTAATTTAATCAATAGTTACCATATAAAAATATGATCCATGTGATAAACAGATTTGCGTTGGGTTACTGCACAGTAGGAGCCTGTGGTAAATGTTGATATTGCATTTGATGTGCTTTTAATATGATGAGACATGTCATTGTACAATATTGGTAAAATAAATGTATTCAAAATCTTTTAAGAAAATGGCTGAGAATTATTATGAATATTTCCTACACACCCCTTCTGCCACCATCGGCACGCTCAAGTCTTGAATTGTGTGACCGTGTGTTTTCCCTGATCAGGTCTTCCCGCTGCATAACCCGGCCCTTGTGAGCCGCATCCATCAAACCTACCGTGTCCAGTACATTGCGGACCTCTGTCTGCCCCCGGTGTCCCCCCTCATGGACGAGAATAGCCTCTCTGCGCTCAACAACTTCCTCTTCTTCAACAAACTGGAGATCATCGCAGCTCTGCAGGATGATGACCAGTTCCTCGGCCAGGTCAGAGCTCATTGAGGTCATCAATCTATCATTTGATACCCGTTCGTAGTTCTACCTGCGAAGAGTTAATGTTAACTGACTCGACTAATTGAATATTATTGTCCTATTCAACAGTCTGTAATACCATTTACCAATACATGGTGTACGCAGAGTAATGTTCAATTTTCACAATTTTCTTTTTATGCAATTTACTATTTTTTAATTAATGCTTAAACTTTCTGAAGTTATTTTGTATAATTTAGAGATAATCTTGTATTTAGTGACTTTCATTGTATTATTATATTGTGATATCACTCACTTATTTATATATTATCACTTTTTGATTATATAAAATTTCTCTTGGTTTTGATTTACCTTTTTGAGAGCTATTTTTAATGACCTTAATTTTCTAGTGAATGTAATTTTGTGTTTAATTTTTAATATTGTAGTAAATTAAAACATAGCCAAAACATTTGTACTGAAAACATTTAAAAAATAAAATCTCTTTGGTTTTTAAATATATAATATGTATGATTTTATAATTAGTAAATATTACATTGTACTTAATTTTATATTGTTGTATGTATGACCATCAATATAAATGACAGCTCTAAATTATGTACAATTTTTGGACTTCTTTTCGCTACAGTTCCGCTTCATTTCATCCATCTATTCAACATCTCCACAATCGACCTTAGGTGTTCACACAGCTGGGCCAGTCCGACACAAGTCCTGCCAGACGCCTGGATCTCGCCCTCTTCGTCAAGGAGTTGTGTTCCCTCTCGGGCAATCTGGAGGTGGGCCAGAGAGAGAACTTCTTCCAGCTGATCACCAAGTTTGGCGCCCTACGGGCCGTCAAGTCACTGCTGATAGTGGGAGCGGAGCATGAGAAGGTGAGGAGTTGAGCTTCGTATACTACATACACCGATTCTACCGCATGTTTTCTGGTATATTAGTGTTCCCTAGGCTAGCAGTGCTCTGACAATTACATACTATTATGGAACATGCTATTAATGATCAACATGATTCGTGTGTTCTGTTTTAACTGCGACAAACTGATATTTAACATTGCATTTTAGCCACAGTTACATTTGAAATAGATTGTATATTTTTAGAGTTTTGTTTAATGCTGAAGATTTATGTAGGAGAATTGCTTGATTTTGCAAATTTAACATATCTAATAACATATCTAATTTGCATATTTAACATAATATTGTGTTGAATAATAATGGATAAAATATTGATTTGAAATCGTTAGATTTAAAAAATTCGTTAAAATAATAACATTGTTAAAATAATAACATTAAAAAAATTAAACATTAAAAAAATTAAAAAAATTAAGTTATTAATAATCTAATAATAAATAATTTAGTAAACTATTTAATGATGTATAGTTATTTCTTCGCCTATCCAATTGTTCTCAGTAGGATGTTAATTTTAATATTAAGGTATCTAGGATGACCGCAGTATATTTTTTTATAATTTATACCTCTAAAAGTTTTTTCCCCGGAGTATAAATAATCAAAATTACTCCTATAAAAACAATTTTA
>JAUZND010055142.1:0-18899 GCA_034780555.1 Coelogynopora nodosa | reverse complement strand
AAAAGTTAGGTTTTCCAGGGAGGGGGGGGGGGTGGGGGTAAACTATCCCCCCTCCACGTAGCAAACCCTAAAAAGTATGTCCACATACGAAGGAAAACCATTTGTGATGTATTGTCATCCTGCGTGGCTGTTTACATATTCAAAAACTCACTTATCATTTCTAGCATTTAAACTTAAAACCTTTCTCTTTCTGTCCAGGATATTGATTCAGCTTTTTGGAACACCAAGTGATTGACATCTGGAGACAATGAACACCACCAATATCTCTCTTCTACAAATTTCTGGAAAGATTAAGAAGCTTGTTTTGCCATCCAAACAGCATACATTGGATCATATTCAGTGCACCTTCACTGCAGGCCGTATTGTGACAAACTTTGCAACAATGTTATCCTCTATTCCATTATTGATTTAGGTCTCTCCAAACACAATATGATGAGGCTTATAGAATATATCATTTTCATCTGGATTTACTGTTTTATTAGGGGTATCACAGGGCAGTGTTCTAGATCCTAATTCGTTTACCAAAGTTGTCAATGACCTCAATTAAGTCAGTATTTGATTTGCATTGATAGTAAGTCTGCCTTGACTGCTTTGAGCACAGAACATCTTGCTCTAAACTTTCAGAGCAGCCAGGTCCCTCATTAGGAGGGCAGTCGTTGACCCCAAGTCAGCCAATTAGTGCTTGATGGGTCATTGTTGGAGACCGTGAAATCAACTAAAACTTCTTTGCCTTAAAATGTACTCAAATCTTTCCCTGGTAAAACATATCAACTACAATACTATCAATGTTCAAAAAAAGAAATCTTTATCATAAAATACTTTCAAATAACAATTTCATTGTGCATAGCAGTATATTGGAGAGTTTATCCAACTAATATTAGTCAAATAATTGTCATCTATGCATATCCTGCATTTTGCAATATGCCTCAAAACTTCTTGCTAGCATTACTGAAAATCGAATCACTTGCATCATCAGCTATCCTCCCTTTAACTTATTAAACAATAGACAAACAATAGGAAATAAACAATAAATAAACAAAAAGCAAATAAACAAGAGAGAGCAGAGCATGAAACAATATGAATAAATAAAAAAGTTATAGGAATTTGGTGAAGGAAGAGCAAAAGCATTCTGCTGTTGCAAGCAATAAAAATGTAATGGAGAGGATGATTCTTAATGTTTGATATTTATTTGTTAAAGAGATACATGAGGATAATCTACCTAGCAATTATGCAAATCAGATTCATCAATTTGTGCAGCACTTACAAATGATAAAAAAATAAATTTAAGGATGTTAAATTTCTGTAATTGTCTTAAGTAGAAGAGAAGTGGATATATAGTATACTATGATAAGAATATAATGTGGCACAGTCATAGAACAATTGAAATAAAATTAAAAGAAAGAATAAATTTATATTAATTATAATACAATAAAAAACAGAATTTCATAAATCATAACCAAAAATAAAACATCTGTAAATAAATTTTTCTGTTTCTTTTATTTGAATTGTTTTATTATATTCATGACACAATTTATCATAACTAATTGTATGATAGAATAACTATTTAAATATTTTCTAGTCACTTTCAGCATTTAGCACCAATCATAATTACCAAAAGTAAAATATATTGACAAAATAAATTATATAGAATATAGCAATACTACAGCCAATGATTTAGAAGTTTAATAACATAGAAGTGCATTGGGGGCAGTGTGGATGGGATATCAATGCTGATACATGATCAAATGTAACTAATGATCATTAAATTTTTTTAATATGCAGGTACTAACATTTTAAAAAAATTTGGAGGTTTGATACTTTAAATATGATGTACAACTTACTCAATTTTCAGAATATGATGTAAAAAAATTATTTATGATTTGTGAAATTTAGTAAAACAAAATGATAAAAGCATATTATTAGTGATATTATTATCTATTTTTTGATTGGGGTATTCATTGACATATAAAATATTAAAACTGTAAAATCACAGAAAAAATTATAAGTCAGAACATTTTCTTTGTGGATGTAGGTAACAATAAAATGTATATATACATATATATATACAGTCATAGAAAAAATATAATACCTGCTATAAAAACATATATGTAAAAATATATTTTTTAATCAAATTTATAATATAATAACATCAGTATTGAATGTAACCTCCAGCAGCATAACAATATGACAAAGTCTATGAACCATAGATGAAATAGAGATGTTCAGTACTAAATGACTTCCATATATGAGAAAAGGTTACTTTATGTTTTCCTATTACTGTATATACCTAATAATATGCATATGTATAGTAAGCATATAAATATTTAGTAATATTTAATATACTGTATTTACTTAAATCATTTCTTTGACAAATAAATTTAATCTGATATATTTCATTTTTTTAAATAAGATAGTGCTTATTAAAAATGCTATATAAATTCAAAATAGTGAGCTAAGGGGCAGCCAAGTCCAGAATTGGAGAACACAACTAAAGACATCTTACATTCTAGCTTAAATAAAGTTGAAAATATTTAGATTACCATTAAGTATGTTAGAGTTGTGACCATGGTTAATGGAAAGCTTTCACTATTCAGAAAATCTGACTAATTTGTTATAGTGATGTGTTAGCCTCTTAGCTAACTGTTTAATTTGGGCTGCTTCCAAGGACAATTGTTTGGCATTGTTTTTTGTTTGAGTTTGTGTAGATTTAGTTTTTTTTAAAGTATTTTTGAGTATTTGAGTATTTTGAGTATTATATTAGAGTATTTACACAATGAAGATTGTGTATTTTTTGGTTAGTTCTTCTTGGTTTTTTTTAATGTAATCTCAATAGTGTTTAAAAGAGCTCCTGATATATTCAGACAATTAGGGCACATGGGATTATATTGGATGTTATGGCATTTGAAAAAAAGTAAGTGATATCTTATTAGCAGCTTCAATATATATATTTTATACATGCAGGATGGCATTTTTGTGTTGATACATGCTCAGGCATACATGAAGATTGTGGATCAAGAATTTTCTTCATTACACTGAATGCTGACTCCCCTTTAGGTTCATAAAAACATCATCAGAAAAATTATTTTGAAGTAAACATTACCGCAAGCATCAATTTGTTAATTTTTAACAAAAGGTGGTAAGTCTGAAACATAAAAATTACATACTTCTATTTCAAATCTATCATGCCTATGGTCATCTGAATAAACAGCTATTGGTGCAATTCATGGGATTTGTAATCTATATTACAGGGAGGTACTGTGACCTTTTGCAGAGGGATTTAGAAAATAAAGATACTTTACTGTTAAGATGTCCACTTTCATTTTATTCTAAGTAGCTGTTGTTGTGTGTGTGTATGAGACATTCATCTTGAAGAAGTCTCATACAATAGTATTATAGTATAGTACTATAGTAACATTTAGTAACATACTATAGTTTAAGTTCTGCAATTCATAAGAGATTTTGTTTAATGTCTATAAGTATAAACATTTGACATTTGTTTTTGGGGCAAGAGCTTTTGATTATTAATATTAATTGTGAAAGCAGCTAAAATTGAACTGCTTTTGGGGACATGTTAAGGTTTCATGAAACATGAATATTATATGGTTAAAAAATATTAATTGTAATTTGTGGATATATAATTAAATATAGTAGTATGTGAAAGGCAGTATTTAATAATTCATGTTATTTTTATATTAGGCAACGCTACAGAAATCTGATAAAATATTAATGTATCCGATATATTTGTATTTGTCCCCCTGCCCCCACCCCGCCAGGGCCGCCACTGATTATACATAAATAATAATAAATTAAAAAACATGCATTTAGAGTAAACGAAAGTTGATTGTTTACAAAATTTATATTTTTTGAAATATGCGGGATGGATCATTAATAAACAAATACTTTTTAAATTATTATGTATACTTAATATGTGCATAATCAATTTTATTAAATATTTAATGTTGTTCAAACTAAATACGGTACAGGATTTATTATGTTACCATCATACTTTGTCATATGCTAAACTGTATGTACTACAACTCGTCCTTTAGTCAGTATATAATATACATCATTATATACATTTAATAAGGCAGATTTTTCAAATTTATATCTTGTAAGATATTGTAAAATAATATGAAAAGTTAAAGAAACTACTGAGGCCCAAATTGTGTGTCCTTCTTCCAATAAATCTCACTCGAAGTATTCGTTGAGAGCAGGATCTTTGTTTGATTGACCTTTGTTCTGTTCGAGAGTCAGAGCTGCATCACCGGACAATTTTAAGTACAATTAATCAGCACATTTTTCAGACGATACAATTTCGGAATGGTTAGGCAATGGAATTCGTAATGGACACCGGAAGTTCGATTACTTTTATGTCGGTTTCTGAATTGAAGAAAGTTGAATTCTCAGGAAAGGATCTGGTCTCTACTTCTTGTTCTATCAGGGGGTTATGGGACAGAATCTACCGGTTCTAGGACACCTCGTTACACAAATTCGGGAGTCAACCTAGGGTACAGAAGAAACAATCTAAATGATCATGACGTACACATAAGGCGGACTAACTGTTCTCGGCTTAGATATATTTCGGGCGCTTAGGATCATCTAACTGCTACCGGTGGATCGGAATCTTCTCATCAAGGGGATGAAGTCGGCGTATGGACCAATTCTCTATGCTTTATACAATGAATTATAGTATTTGACGGCGAAGAAAGGGTTTCCTTTAGAAGGGAGGGAGTGCCTTAGTTATTGGTCACGGATTACGGAACTCACTTCACAGTTGAGCATTTTCAATCTTGACTCGAATCGATCGGTTGTTACTCGGTTTTTACCGCTCGAGCTCCTCGAAATCCATGTTCCAACGGGCAAACGGAGAATGTGGTACAAATACTAAAGATGGCGGTTAGAACAAACTAACCAAGGACGTTTGTGAATCTTATTTCGTGCGTGGACAACTTCCTCCTGTAGTATCGGAACGTGGTCCACTCTATAATATAAAGAAAACACCGTCCACACTGTTCAAGAGACACAACTTTCGATCTGCGACAAATTTGGATACAAATGAAATCACTTTTTTGCTCCAAGGGAACGATACAAGGCCGTGCGCGCGAGCGAGACTCGTGTTTGATCTTCTAGGGAATCACATGTTTCACATCATGGATCATTCAGACGGGACGATTCACCGTAGAAATCTTGACCGATAAACATTTCGGATCCTTCGACTTGGGTCGGACAATCTTCGGAAGATGCTCTGCACAACGATATACTGCCTTCTGATCAATGGCGGCCAACTCCGGATGTAACTTAGGCTCAAATTCTAAAGGCAACTTCAACGTCACGCCGGTTGGAAGAGACCGAATGTACGAAACCGTTGACACGATGAAGCAATCATCACTACTCTGGCGGAGTGCGCGCACCAGAAGACTTCCTCTCAAGTTTCGAGAGCAAGGCCTAGAGGGAGGAGTTGTGCAGGAATTCACGTGCCGTCTTAATGGAAACTGGATTCGAAGCTCCGCAAGATTCAGCATTTAAATAATAGTGTTGAACGTAATCTATTTATTAAGTAAAAAATATTATTGCTTCTATTGTATTATTTTGACATTTCTATATATATATATATATATATATATATATATATATATATATCACGTGTTCTTTACGCTTTTGTTTAGCTGTGCTAATAACTAATTACTGTTAACTTCGCTCACTCAGAGCTGTATACGCCGAAGGTTTTTCTCCATAAAGCAACCAAACATTCTCCTACAATTCGGCAGTATTATTGTTATTACGTACGCACGGGAACACAAAGGCAAGGGAAATCGCTGTAATTCATTCTGGTTGTAATTGTCAACAATTTATTTAATTGCTTTTTTGAAATTCTAATCGCGATAAGAATAATTACAAAACTCACAAATGCCGTGCTTGTTTTGAAATATCATATTTATCTTTACCTTTACCAAGTTTAAACAATCATATTCATCAGTTTTTTAAAAGGTTCAAATGATACGAACAAATAAAAATGTAAACTTTGTTATATTATATTTATTTTGAGTAATTAATTTTTATATTATATTTTTAGTAAATAGATACCAACGTAGCACTTGGAAATTAATTAAAATTAATTTTCTTTGTATATTTTAGTATGGCATAACAATTGAAAATGGTGACTGACAAAAACGTGTTTTTCAACATTATCTGATTAATACTTTGTAATTGTAGTTTGCATAAATTTTACTTGAGTATCCACAGCTTCTAAAAATACCAATGAGTTTGTATTCAGCGAACTATTAAGGTAATTAATGCTTATAAATAGTATTTATACATCATACAATAACATGTCGGTCGTTACATTAAAGTATGATCTATGTTAAAAAGCGACCGAATTAATATATTAAGATTCTTGTGTGCTTTTTGTAGGAAAAATTAAATTTTGAATTTGTTAGAAAAAAATGTCGGGCTTGATTAATCAACTATACAAATTACAATTGTTACATTTGTTTTGTGAAATTGTGTCATCTCTATATCATCTCTATTTTATGTCACGTGATCATTTTGATAACTTGTCTGCGGACGGTGTAATTGATACATGAGTGGGGGGGATGGTTCGATATGTCGTTATGTTTTAAATAAATTTACAAAATCCTTGGAGAAATCACCCGATGACAGTCTATTGGAGGACTGGATGTGCTGAACGTTGTTAATTATTGTGAATTAACAATAATTAGAAAGATCAGAAATTAGAAATTTGTAAGCTCATTTTACACAATACACTCATCTTTTACTTTACACAAGAATAAAGTGCCCGAAAATATGGTAAATTTTATATTGAAGTTTTATTCAGACGTTTCCAGAATTTTTACACAATGTGTAGGCTATAGACTTTTTATTTGATATTACAGAACTCTGTTTGCGCACACATTTAAATTTTAATTTAAAATCATGTATTCATAGACTTTTTCTGGACTTGTTGATAAGTTATCCAAATGAGATGTTATAAATGAAAAGTTATGTATTATATTTATATGCAATTACGCTATATCGATATGTATATATTACTCTATGGATTATTGTGCATCCACTATATTTGAACGAACTAATGTAGTTGAATGCACGAGATACGAAGTATCGAGTGTTTTAACTAATTAGTTCGTTCAAATATAGTGGATGCACAATAATCCATACAGTAATATATACATGATGCATGATAAATGAACCGTACAAGAACGGTCTGAAGAAAAAATTGCGTTAAGGCAGACAATGCCTGGGGGCAACAATTTCACAATTTTTGAAAGGCTAAGTAAGCATTATTATAGGCTAAGCATTATTGATTAATTGCATTGATTATAATCACAGATCATAATCTTTAAAAGTCTTCAACATTTACAATCTTCAAAAGATTTCAACATTTTAAAAATTCCAAAAATGTACATGTGATTTGACTATGTCTAATTATAACATTTGGCTATATAATTAATACAGTTTGTTTATTGTTTTATACATTTTTTTAGTTGAAATCAGAGTATTATAATACAAAATTATGTATTTTGTTATAAATATTATATAAATTTCATAATATAATTGTAAAATTATGTATTTTGTTCATTTTGTATTATAATACTCTGATTTCAATTATAAAAATCTGCAAATATTGATTAGATAATATCATTGAACATCTGATGAGAGATTGTTTTACATTTTAAATAAATGTTACTTATGGATTCAATTTACTTTTAGAGAATTAAATATATATCATTAAATGATAAAAGAAATGTCAAATTTAAACTATGTCTAAAATGTTATTTTTCAGCGATTTGATGATGTCACTAAATTTTAAACGTTGAATTGAAATTAATGAAATAAAATTATACGCAAATGTGTCTACATAAAAATTGACATTAATGCGATAATAAAAAATCGATATACGTTACACATTTTCAAATAGGAAAAAAAAAGTTTTACACTGAACTAAATTTTGTTTTTAACTGCGAGTAAAACTATAACGTCACTGATATACAATGTACCACCAATCTATACGTGACCAATTTGCCTTTATAAAGATGTCATAATTTATTCTAGTTAAAATTGTCAGCCCAGGCCAAACGGACGTCCATTTTTGTTCTACAGATAAATAAACAAAAAGTGCATAATTTCTTACATATTTTTTATTAAATTAATATATTTAAAAATGTGTTGAACAAATGTGAACAACATACATTTGCTTGTATTTTACTAACTGACGAATTTTGTTAATTAATTAAATATTGTTAAGTTTTCATAAAAGTTCGTTAATTAAATAAAACTTAACAGGGTGTCTAATTAAAAAATGAAGAACAAAGCGTGGAAAAAGTAAAAGTTTTTCAAAAGTGAGCGCAGTGCTATTAGGAGCACGACAGATATTTTCCGAATGAATAATCCGCATTTGAACATTAACTCATGTATAATTAGTTGAGAATATCTGACACCATTTCATTTATTATATCAGTAATTTGCCAACATATTATTACCAATTACTCTCTGAGAAGAATCAATTCTAAATAGAAGCAAAAGCGGGAAGAAATTTGGATTATAGATTGCATTTAGTACAAATGTTTTAGCAACTACATAATACACATAATATATTTATTACAAGGGGATAATTATGAGTTTACAAAATCCGTGTTAATTCTAATTATCTACTCATCCCTAAAAATTTCCTAAATTTCGACTGTATAGATTCCTGATTAGAAACCCATCTTGATTTCTGTGAATTATATTTACAAATGATGAATTCGGAAATGAAATTAATGAAACATATATCCCAGTTAAAAATGAAATATGTCACGAAATTTTATTTTTTTTCACTTAATTTTTTTTAAATTTCATGTTTCATTATTTAAGCACATATCCGATTTATTTCAATGTTAAATTTTTTCTGAGTTTTATTTTTAGGTGTTGTTTTTTATAAAAAGCTGTATATTTTCTTACATTTTAAGGTACTATCAGAACTAAATAAACTTCTTCAAAGAAGAAATTTTTTATTCAACCTCTTCCTGACATCACCTACATACCGTAAAAATTTCAGTCAAATATATTTTTATAAATTCGTTTATTTAGTTAAAAACATTAGATAAAATTGCGTATAATCATTTTTTATATAAAATACTTCATATCATATTTTTCCGCTTTATTATTAGGTTTCAGTATTTTTTTCATTACAAGGTTTCATATAATATTCATCATTAATATACAGCTTTATTATCAGATTTCAGTAATTTGTTAAAGTATTCGGCGTTCATCAAAATATCGTTTAAATAAAATATACTGTTAACTTTACAGATATAATTTAAAATATTAAACTTAAATTATTTAAATATAAATATTAATTTTTAAATGTATTATACATATACTTTTAACTTTGAGCTTTTAATATTTCAATTATTTAAAGGTAAATATTTTAAAATACGTATGTCAACTTTTCCACAGATCCATCCTCAGATTCACTTTAGGACCAGAATATTGTACAAAGACAATCTTTTTGTCAAATATTAAGTCTCAACGCATCTATGATGACATTTTTTGCGATAGTCAACATTTGACTGATGATGTTAGGATTTGACTGAGTCTGGGGATGAATGTGAGGCTAAAATAAGAAATAGGTCATAGCTTCTAAAATAGGTCAAATATGGACTATCGCAGAAATCTTCTTCTTAGATACATCGAGAACTATTTACATTTTGACACGAAGATTGTCTTGCTACGATATTCTGCTCCCAAAGTAAACATGAGATTGAATTTGTGAAAAATTTTGTTGACGTTTAAATTGTTAATGTATAAGTAAATGTAAATTTATAATTATATTTATTTAAATATTGAGACACAAATATCCAACACAAATTGTAATGTTTTACTCAAAAGTCTTTCGTAATAATAGCGCGGGTGATAACAAATTAAGGAATGACGTTCTCAAAATTTTACAAAACTACGAACTAATGTACTTCTCCGATACCGTAATTATTCATGGGGATAATGGTTTAGTGTCTTTTATTAGGTACTTAAAAGGGATTATATTCAATAAACGAATTGCATATGAATTTGTTGACGGTAACGCAGCACCTTTGGATAATTATATATATATATAATTATACCTGAGTAATATATAGTGATATACTATAATGTATTTTTCATAGATATTTCATTTCATCGAAATACAGACAAGTGAATATTGCTTATTGGAATTGGAATTTGAAACAAATTAACTCATTAAAATAGAGAAATATATTTCCGATTTTAATAACAAATTAATACAGTATTTATTTGTATCAAACTGGTTTACTACATAAAAATATTACAAATATATATATTAGTTTATGTATGATTATGTGATATATATGCACTCTTTGAAATGAGGTAGTAATGCAGCTCCCCTAAAGGTTGTTCCCTCTGCCACTTTGACATAATACACAAAGGCTTACTATTATTTTCTAATATAGCATATCTCCCGACCCAGGGGTCAGACAATATTGGATAAGTCTGGGTCGCCCAGCTTCTTTTTTGAATTTCATACTTTTTTGGGAAAACTAAATGCTTCAACCTCTCAAATTACAACGAGGTTAAGTTGAATTAAAAAAGTAATTAACTTTATTTTATTATTAATAGGAATAAGTTTGCGTACTTTCTGTCAGACACGTATACGGATAAAATGTCGATCTTTTATTTTATGCTAAAAAGTGCGTCCTTCATTAAACAAAAAATTTTTTGAATATTGTTTTCTAAAAGTTTATTTTTTGTCATTTTACGTTATGGTTAAGTAATTATGTCTACATATTTATTGTAGCAAAATAAGAAAAATATATAAATTTAGATTAGTAAGTTGGTACTGAAATGTTAATAGTTACGTTTTTAAATATACTAAACCGTAATTAGTATATAAATCGTAAGTAGTATCTAAACCGTAGGAAAGAATGTATAAAATATTTATTTTTGCAATTATGAATATTTTCTGTCTATTAGTAAAGACAGGTATTACAATAACGCAATAAAAATGTCGGATTGTGATATTTAGTTATTACCTGTTTAATAACAGTATTTTAAACAAATAAAACAATTTCAAGTTGACTGAAATATTTATATATTACGAAGGCAGAAAGTCATGCAATCTTTGTAAGGTGTAATTAATATATGATTATATTTTGATGTGTTATACCCCTCATACCACTGAGGAAGAATGAAAGCCGTGTTATTGTGCAATGAATAAAGCATTTATTTTATTATAACCACAAAATAGTATAAATAATTAATTATTTATATAAGCTCAATACTGCATTCCTCTTAGGAAATGTGCAAACACAAATATACTTGAATAGGTGCCTTAGTTACAGAAAAAAGTTTCATAAATAAAACACAAAACATATTTTTCAGGGTAATATTTACAAAGTTATTTATCAAATGTAAGTATCTATAACACCAGTACAACCTTGAATTATAGAGAAAAAAAATTTAGAAATTTATTTGAGCCAACCTTGTTTTAAAATGATTACTGGTTAAATATCGTATTAGTTATTTATTCATATTTTTAATTTATTATTAAATGTATAAAATATTGTTCTCCAAGTTGGCCACACTATAAAATGTTATCGTTGCGTTTTTAATAACCAAATGAAGTAATATGTCCAGAAATGTACACATCGTTCAATTGTACTGGGTTCTGTTCTACAATAATCATTTGTACTGATGTCATACCCGGTTTATTTTGATATAGTTTCCTTGTATATGCAGAGTTTAGATTGAGTAGATTGTACATGCAGTTAACTTATAAATACAAACTGCGTAAGGTTTAGATTTTAATTTTACTAAATGTTCCATTATTGTTCCTTTATTGTTCCATTGTTTTCCAACATTTCGCGGCCTAGAATTGCGTAAAAATGCGAAAAAGCAAAAAAAAGCAAATAGGAAACATTTGTTATCAACTCATACAGATTAAACAGTGTTTCAACAACACCTTTTCACGAAATATAAGTTTCCTTTCGTTCTCTTCTGACAACACATAGGCCATTACGCTTAAAGTATTGGACACATTGGACACATTGGACATATTGTTCAACTGAATCTAGCAGAACAGCTGACAATATCAAATAAGAGAAGACATCCTTCGTCATTGTTATACGAGGTATACAGTGACCATTATCCAATAGTATCTCTCCTCAGTTGAATCATGTTCAAATAGAGGTGGGGATGGTAAAACTACAATACATATATATTTTAGATAGCGGTAAATTAAAACATACAGAAATCTTGAAATGTACATATTTATGGTTTACGCACCTACTTTAATCACCTTTTAAAAACTGTTTGTAACCATAGTGATATACTAAATATGTTTTCATCTTCCACTGAGTGACCATTCTACCAGATATATTGTTTATTTGACTATTTATTAATATAAAATATATTTACTAAATTTAAGAATTTAAGAATATTAGATTATTTCTGTTTATTGTGACTATGACATATATTATGAAAGATACTGAACATAATTATTTATACTTCTAAATTATGTGAATGATGGTAATTAGTTTTTATATATAATTAATTTTTTTTAATATAGACATATATAAATATTTTTGTCAATAGATTTGTGGAGGACAAATAAAAGTTACCTATTAAAATAAACAAATTGGATATTTTATCGTCTTCTTCGAGAACATTCTTTTAACTTTTTACAAGAGTCCAACAACCTTACACTTTGATATTACTATAGAGCACATAGGTACTATACTCAGAGCCTTGAACTTTCGATCAAACAGAACTTTCTATTCCAATTGTAATTTCGTTACTAAGTGGCTTTAGCAGAGGCCGAAATGTCTTGCCGCCGTTTTCCGCTTTGTTTACGCCGCCACACTTGGTCCGACGGATGTTGTTCACTTTCACTAAGGCCCCCGAGTCACAGCCCCCGGTCCAGCCGGCACTGGCCCTCCTCCGACAGAGGAGAATCGCCGTGAAACTGTCCCGATAGTTCTTGGAGTAGAGGCAGTAGATCCAGGGGTTGACGCAGGAGTTAGAGGCCCCGAGCAGCTGACACACTGGGACCAAGTAGTCCAAAATCACACGAATGGTGTCCCCCGAGACATTGGACAAGTAGATGACGTTGAATATTGTATAGATTGGCATCCAGGAGAGGGCAAATAGTCCCACCACAATAGCCAGCATTTTCACTATCTTAATCGACTTCGATTTTCCGATTCCGCCGGTCACCTGGAGGTTAGGCGTGGAAGAGGAAGCGGATGAGGCGGCGGCGGTGGCTGTGGCTGTGGCGTTGTGGTTATGGTGGCTATTACCATGGTGGCGATCAACGTTGGCCATTCGTCGCCACATGCGTAAGGCGATCGCCGAGTAACAGGCGGTGATGAAGAGGAGTGGCAGGGCGTAGAGAATCACACAGATGACGCCCATGAAGTAGATGTTGCGCATCACTGGACTGGGCCACAACTCGAGGCAGACTGTCCGGTTGCCAATCACCTTGGATCATATAAATATATAAATATGTACAATACTGGCATAAAGTTTGTAAAGAAAACTGTGTTTTTTTAAATACACCCTTCTCCCTCCCTAATTCATGAGGTTTGACGACTAGTTTTTGTTTTGACGTACACAGTGTTTTTGTACGACGCCGTACGTACAATTGAGTTCGTTTAATAAGGATACCTGGGGACAATCAAATTCATATTGATTAAAAAATAGAAATTACTCAAATTTATACTATTGATTATTTTTCCAAAAAGGATATTTCATTATGGTGGTTCAGATACTGTACAAGCCGAGTAAAACGGTGATTTCAAATGAATATTGATTAAACAAATTCAACACTATTTTACATTGAGGTATTTAGAGCTATTTAAAAAGCTGAAATATATTTTAATATTGATGGAACTTATATTTTCATATGTTTATGTACATGGACAAAATTAGTGGTATATCTTTAATGAGCTTTTGGTCTATATGTTATTCAACAATGTCGTCTATGAGTCAACTATGTAGACTAAAACTTGTAGTGGATATATTTTTCGCTCAGTGCAAAACGGTTTCTGACCCCACACAAATATCTCTCATCAAATACCCTCACTAAGACGAATTGTGGAGGAATTATACCACATTCACCAAATTCACAAAATTCACCATTCAACAGTTTTCAAAAAAGCATTCGATTCGATAAGTAAATCCAGTATAATGAAAGTTGTAGAGGCGTGCCATGTTACTAAACTTATTGTCAACGGCATCTGTAATCTCTGCGAAAACACAAAAGCCCTGTCATTTCTCCAGATGGCTTCTCTAATATATTTCTAACTATCTAGGGAGGATCTTTTTTTTTTATATCCTATTGGATTGAGTATAGTTACAACTTCCTTGCCAAACAACGATAATGGATTTCTTGAGTAGCGAAAAACGAGTCAAAGACATTCTGAAAAAACTCTCAATTACAGTACATACATTGATCCCTTGGCTCTCCACTCCTCTCAGGCTAACAAATAATCATTAACAAGTTAGTTCAATTGAATCTCAAGGTTGGGCTCCAATTATATGAGATAAAAAAGGAGGTAATGACCTGGATTCATCTCCATTCATGGATTTTTATTACTAAGAACTGTAAGATTTATATATTTTATATACGTACATAATGCTAGATCTTGCTAAGAAATAATATGATAACAGGTGCAAATATTCTCAAGATCTATACATAAGATCCTAATAAGAAATTCCAGGTATGAAATAATCATTAAACGTTTTACACAACCGTGCGTGCGAGGGGTACGAGGTTCCACCGTTATAACAAGTCACCTCGATGCGATAGTAGATGGCCCAGGGGCTGAGGATCACGGGGGAGACGACCCATATTCCCAAGGTGCAGAGTTTGGCTCGGCGAAGATCGAAAAATCGTTTCAGGGGATGACAGATGGCCAGGTAGCTGTGCGCGGATTAAAATAGTAGGAGTGTTGAATTACTGTGTGTAGCCATACGATACCAGCTATACAATAGTATTGAAGATTACATTTTTATTCCAGTTTATTTCGTATTGTTAAAGCCATATTCAATAATAGTTTTAAAATGTTATAATGTTTTTTGTAAATAATATTATTAATACTCCATCATTTTATTGAGTTCAAATATTTAGTATTGCGAAAAAGGATGAAATGGTTATACATCTGCAAAATATTATTTTGCCTTAATGTAATTTTACAAATTAATAAAAAAAACAGGCGTTCTGTAATAGGAGAAAGAAAGACTTGTGGTATACCCCGTAAAATAACTATGGGCAATTATTCCACAAAAAACCTTTTCGGACAAGTGTCTAAACAGGGGCCCCATTTAATTTCCGAATTACGTTATATGTCATCATTTATGTATAACTTAAAGTAGAAATAAGTTTTTATAGAAATATGTGTGGAGTACAATTGATTAACCCTGATTTAATATATTTCGCAGTACTGAATTTATCCTTTTAATTCGATTGAAGGATCACTAAATCGAAAGGTTTAACTTATCGTTAAATACTATTATATTTTTACCACTCTTGTGTTCGATATATAAATTAAATAATTATTTTCAAATGCGTATTTTGAATAAAAATGTTAATATATTTTTGTTTTTAAAATTGTAACAATTAAAATAAAATATTAAAAATAAATTATTTGTAAGTTTTCAACAGTATGTTTGGGTTTGTTGTTTGATGGCAACACACTTAGATTCTCTGATCTGTGGGCGGTTTTGTCTGAAATGTGTCTTTGTTTTATATAAATTGGTTTGAATATCCATGATGTATTTCTATTTCTATTGCTTGATTAGTCGTTTTGTTAATTTAATATTTTATATTATTTCACATGTTATAATTTGTAATGATTGATTAATTGAAATAATTAATATCCGGGAAACAGATTATCGAAATCAATTCCTATACAAATAACGAACATTTTTAAACAAACAATCACTCTGGACAACCGATTTAGGTTAGATTGTAATTGATCATAACAGGACTTGCAGATTTTCCTCATTAACAATTACGATCACGTCTTGCTGTAATAGCTTGAAAGGGTTCATTGATTGATTTAGTGATTACTTACATTGTTGATATATTGATTTATTGATTGCGTAGATCTGAACCAATTAGCTGCAATTGATTCCATAAATTGATTGACAACTTCAACGCCGTTGTGTTCTTCGAATATGTGTAACCATTGCGTATGAATTAATTATTTTTGAAAATAACGTTTTACGTAGCTAATTTTAAATGAAATGTGCAAGAGTTTAGAAGTGAGTTGAGTAAAATCTTTACAGCTTAAGTGTATAGGTTATTATGTAAAACATTGTTGGGAAAAAAAGAACGGAAAATAAACTTTTAGACTTAAAAAATAAATAAAAATAATAACCACTTATTATTATTGACTAAATTATGAAACACGCCCAAACCTTCTAATCTATAACTAAGGTTCAAATCATGGACGCGCTTATTTAGAAACCCACTTATTCAGGGACCCGCTTATTCAGGGACGCGCTTATTGAGCGACGCGCTTATTCAGGGACGCGCTTATTCAGTGACGCGCTTATTCAGGGACCCGCTTATCTCCGATTTAACTCACCGATCAAAAGCGACGACTGAGAGAGTGAACACGGATGCACAGACCGTAGTTCCTTGAAGGTATGGTACTGTGCGACACAGGAATCCTCCCCAATGCCAGTCTGAAAACAAAACAGAGAAACAAACATGAGGTAGCAAGATAATTTAAATAATTTAAACAGTGTAATGTGAAATATATGAAGGAAATATAACAAATTCAAAACTTGAGACAACTTTATATGATTTTGGATTAATAAGTGATGCAGGGCTCAATTTTGCTGTGTAAACCATCACATAAATATATCCTATAAAAGTTTGATAGAACTTATGTTTTTAATTATTTAATTATTTCGTTAAAGTCGATATACAATGTGTTAACATTTCAAATTAAGCGGTGTATATATTTCAAATTATTATGGTTGATTAAAAAATAGTTTTCATTTGAAACACATCTCACCCCCCCCCCCAACCCCCCCCCCCCTATGATATAATCTAATTTTAAAGCTGTCCATGTTGAATTAATCATGTCATAATTGTCTGCTTTATATTTATTTATAAAAAATTGTTCTACATATAGAATTCAATTATCATAATATAGTCGAATATTATATTTGAAAATAATATGTTACTAATTTTTTCGTTGACAATCTCAACAAATAATACAAAATTAAAAAAATAATGAAAACACGTTTTATTAGTTGTTAACCCATAGTCATCCCACATACAATCTATAAGCATTTCTTTGTCTAAAACAAAATGAAATACGACTTCAAATAATGTCAAGTGAGAAAAAACACTTTTAAGGGTGTTTGTAATTTCTAATTTCCAAAGTGATTTTATATGTTGATCTCAAAAAGCGTCGTCTGTAAAGATTAAAAAACTGAGTATAATATAAAGGGAGTAAACTAAAATTAAAAGTACATTTTGGGATATACATATGAAACCTTGCAACTTTTAACCCTGTACGAAATTGTAGCTATTATATAACCATGCAATATGTTTGAGTAATCATAAAATGAATTTAGTGTAGAACGATTGGTGAATTTATACCATGTAAGTTATTTCCGATAGTGTTAAAACAAATATTTTTTCATTTATTAAGGTTAACTCAGATATATTAAAGTTTAACTTTCGGCTTAAATGTTTCCAAACATATTGAGTTAGGACATTTAAAACTGAAAAATTAAGATTTTGTTTAAAAAGAATTTGTTTGAAAGAATAATTAACAAATTATGATATCGAATAACATAGGAGCAACAAAGCCTTAATAAGAACAACAATTTGTGGTTGTGAAAGACTAAAATAAACAATACAATAGTACATAATAAACAAAGTCTTATAATAAAATGGAACAATCACTGTATATTTTAAGTTTCAATAATTAGCTAGTCTCTGTCTTATATTATACATTCCATTAAGACAAATTAAAAAAATAGTGTTTTTATTATGAGTGCCCTATACAGGGAGAAGCCAATTATTGAATTACGGGTCAGACAGAGTTAGTCGGATTACGTGACCCTTCCATAATATTCCAATTTTCTTTCGGATTATACTCATGATACTTGTCATGAGTAAACAGTATATGTTTTACATACAAAAATGCACAAAACTACATTCAACAGTATTGCAATTACAATGAAAAGAGTTACAGCTCTAGGTGTCTGATAAGCACCCCCAATGTGAACCATATATGGACCATATATGTACCACACGTGGACCATATAGGTGCGCTTTGAATGGTCATGAAATATTGTGCAGAAATTTTGATTATATTAATTATTTAAATAAATATGGCGTTTTTAGAGAAATCTTTCTTTCTGCCGGTCTCATTTGAAAAGTCTCCCGGTTTTTTAACAAATTTGTGCAACATCTCAGGGTAAAGGGAAGCTTTTTAGCTGCATACTTCCTTTTTAATAGTTGTGAATAAGTTGTGAATAATTGACTTTTATTGTGAATAATTCCGGTGGTTAAAATTAGCGGTTTGGCTTCTATATAACGATTACTAAAAGCCATGCAACATTTTTACCGCCTATAAAGTTTGGAGTACTTAGCAGTATGGGGATGGGGTGGGAGGGGGTCGGAGGGACAGCTGGGGAAGGGGATAAAGCCTCGAGGTTTGAAACACTTGAAGCCGGGAGATCTCAGGATTTCAATCCTTTCTGTTATAGCAGGTCTGTTTTACAATAATTTGCTTATGTAAACTGATTAAATAGCCTAGTGTTTGAAAACACGGAAATATTGCAGGAGTTTTTGCATTGCTCCGCTTGTAAATTTAAAAGTGTCAGCAAAAATGCTAGAGGGAGGGCCGAGAAGAATCTGC
>JAUZND010055131.1:0-18900 GCA_034780555.1 Coelogynopora nodosa | reverse complement strand
CTAATTCTTCACCAACAGTTAAAAAATTGTTCTTACATACTATAGGTAATGAGAGGTATTCAAAAATGACGTTGTATATAAAATTAATTTATACTATTATAGTATAAATTAATTTTACATACAACGTCATTTTTATATAGTCTATTAGTATTATTAGTCTATTAGTATTATTTAGTCTATTATTAGTCTATATTATTAGTCTATTAGTATTATTATAATAGTCTATATTATTCAGAAATTTTATAATAATAAATTCAGCCCCTCCACTTAAAAATTGACTGGGTGGCCTCTGATTTGTGAAAGAAAACATATTTTTATCTACTCAAACTTCATTTGTGTAAAGAGCGCCATACTCCAGAAATCATATTTTTTTCTAGTCTAACTTCGTTTGTGAAAGGGGTGCTGATTTTCACTGAGTTTGAGGGGGGGGAGGTGCACATCTGGTGCACACATCATTGTATTTGGCTGGCTGTTTTGTAAATTTCATTCATTATTAATATTATTGAGTCACTCTGACTAAGAACACCCCATTATTTCTTTTTTTATTATTACAGATTCATATATAGCCATAGGAATGCCTTTGGCTTTGCTTTAATAAAATTACTTTCATTTATTTTATTGTGAAAAATTGTAATATTGTAACCTTTTTCTATTATATGCATCAATGCATTCAAAGTACCATTGCACTTACCAATCATGCATGTTTCCTTGTATAGCACACAATATGCTACTGCTAGAACTAGAAGAATGGGGGAATGCTTCATGCGATATTGCTTGTCTTACTCTAGACTTAATGTAAAACTTAATTAATATTTTTTACCCAAAAATATTACTGATGCCCAAATATTAAACAAATTACATTAAAACCAATAATATGAAATAAATTAAAGTAAAATAAATGTTTTACGTGAATAAAGGTAAATTATAACCGAGCAAACAAAAATTCAAATTGAATTGGTTCTCAAATTTGTAATTCTGATTATATAAACAAGTCAAAGTAATATTTTAGGCAAACTTAAAAAATAATTAACCTAGCTATGATTCCGATTATCCGTAGTAATATGTTTCAAACACATATTGCAATTAAACTACTTACTATGATTATATCTATATAATAATTAAATAATAAAATAATATTTCACATTATTGAATAAATCAAATTAAAATATAATCTAAAAACAGATTGTCAAAATTTTTTAGAGTCAGCTACGTATTCATATTAAACAGAAACTTATCTTTCATTTAAAAACACATGTAGTCAAAAGCCAAACATTTGCCAAAACTATAGCTTTATTAAGAAAAAAATTAAGCCGCGTAGAAAATACAACAATTCGAGAAAAATGGCTTTATTATAAAGCTTTACGTATTACGACATCAAAATGTTATACAATTTACAAGTATGTATTGTAATGCATTTAATAAGGGTTAATAAGGATATTTATAAACGTTTGTTAATAACTGACAAGAGTAAATTGCACATTTTTGAGAAAAAAATTTATGTGTGGAAAACAGTTTTAAAATCAATGTTTACGTAAATTTGCTACTCAAATTCACAATAATGAATGATAAGTAAGTATATTCAGAATTGCAAAGGATAGTTTAAGTTAACATTTTTTAGGACGCTAGATAACATTTGTGCCTGTAATAATCAGCAATAAAAATGGCCAAAATAGGCTTACAGACTTATAGGCCTCGCTTATGATCATGCAACATGGAAAAGGGGAATTAAACCCAGTGTTTTTATTGTACCATCCCATATGAGCAAAATAATAATCATCGAATTCTATTTCACTAATCAACACCAACACAAAACTAAAATAAAAACGTGACCAGAAATTATTAAAGTGACTGCCAGTTAAGAAAGAAAATTTTATAATAATATATAGATGGATCAAAGGAAAAAACTATTCAGGACCAAACTCAAAAAATATCTATATTCTTTGACCTGCAAAATCGACATAGATTAAAAAACGAAAGGAATATGTTACCACCATAATTATTTATGTTTACATTTCAAACATAGCTTGTATACGCTATGTAAAACAGCTGACTGGAGTGATAAAGACGGCAAGTCAAACCTTTAGCTCACACCTGACGAGAAGGGTTATGTGAATACTGCACTAAATTGAAACAAATTTGAACAGTAACTTAGGACAGAGCGAATTATACAAAATAGAATACGTGTAACAAATTAAATATATAATAAAAAAGAGGAAGATCTACAGTAAGTGACTAAATATAATGGTGCGGTACTTTATACCTTAAGCGGCAGTTTACTGGTTTATGTGTTGTATCTCTAAATTATGTTTAAAAAAATCATGTAAGTAGAATAATAGAAGTTAGAATTGGGTTACATATTTAGAAATTATATTATCATCACGTCACCAACAGTTTGAAGTAAAGCATACAAATTTATGCTCATTAAGGAATAGTTCTTTTATTAAAGTAAATTTATTGCTACAATCATATTTTCATAAATATCTATGATTGCCATAGATTGTAATAGCCTACTTACCCAATCAAAAAGTTACACTTATTGATCCTGAACTATGTTTTCCATAAGTAAACTAGAATTTTGTCAAACCATAACAGAACCAATTTTTTGTCAAAAAACATTTTTAAGATTCTGGCTAAATTTGAGCTAAATCCTGCATTTTGATTTGGTATCTGGTGGAATAGTAATTTTCAAATGGTCGGTTAAATAATGTCTTCCAACTATTGTGATAAACTGAAAAAATTAATTAATTATAAGTTTTTAGTTGTACTGCCAAGTAGTTTGCCAAGCTATATATTCGAAAATATTTCAATATATATTTTATTTGGGTAATACATTTTTTTATTTACAAAATTAATGATTATTTACAATATGTATTAAACAACAGAAAAATTGTCACGAAGGAAATATTTATCAAAGTTTGAAGTAGGAAACATAATTATAATGAATTTATTTTCGTTTGATACACTTTTTCAAATTATGAATAAAAAGTAATCGTAATACACAGTACATGTAAATCACATCCCACGAACCCTACACGAAAGCTAGCTTTTGCTGGGCTATACGATCGGCTTTCAACTAATTATCTAAAACTTGTAAAATAAACAGAAATGGCAGTTAATATATGTCATGCAATCACTCTCGATTAAAGCTTAAAATATTGTATCTCTCTTACAGTAACTAAATGAAATTATAGATTTTTTCACTAAAAATTATTGATTAAAACAGACATGTGCATATATTGTTAAACAAAGAATCCATATAACAAAAATATCAATACAAAAGTTAAATGCGCAATTTATATTTATTATAAAACAATGATAATTCATACAGTAAAAATGGGAATGACAAAATACAA
This sequence comes from Coelogynopora nodosa, assembly GCA_034780555.1. NCBI lineage: Eukaryota > Metazoa > Platyhelminthes > Proseriata > Coelogynoporidae > Coelogynopora > Coelogynopora nodosa. The sequence goes on along the minus strand of JAUZND010055131.1, from coordinate 15,547 downwards.
GTAAATTAGAAATAACACAATAATCCGTTCTAGAAAACTATTTGATAGTTCCCTCTGTTTCCTGATTAAGATGAGTTTGAAGATTGCTCAATTTTTCTTTAAGCTGAACAAGAGCGGAAAACACAATATTCTGGGGACGCAACGAGCCGCATGATTCCACGTTAAAATAGTACTTGTTGGGCTGAAAAGAATACGAAGAACAACCAATGATTCAGAGAATGAATTATGTCACAAATAATTTTATTAATAAGGTGTATCAACACTTCGACAATGTACATGTTTTTCGCGACATCCGGGTACAGGAGCAGTAACCGTATTTTTAATGTTTCTAATAACGATAGGTTAACCGGTTAATGGTTTAATTGAAAATTATTTAATGTGAAATAAATAATTAGCGAAGTTAAATCAATAACCTATGCTTATATTTATTTTATAATTTTTGTTCTTTAGTTTAGTCCTTCGTCCCTGGAAATATTTTGTAGGGTTTATTCCGTCCCCTGGAAAACAAACATATATAATCCGATTAAGCTGAAATTTGGTATAGATACCTTCTAAAGACCTGTCGAGATATTTTTATTTTCAAAAAATTAATCAATTAGTATCATTTTTATTATCTGATTACGTCATAAACTTCAGTTAGGAAAACTATAAGAAAATAACCACAAATGCTATATGTTGACCAATAAATGCTATAACTTTTGGTTATTTTAATAATTAATTTGATTATTTAAGTTAAATGAATATATTTTACGATAAACTTATTTTTTCTATTAATGTTGCAAGTTTAACTCCTAATATCATCGGCAAGTAAGAAAATCCAGGTAGGGTTTAAAATAGTTCAATAATAACACCAATTTTCTCTGGTAAGTTAAAAACATTCAAAATTAAATTGGTTATATTTCTTTAGTTAGATAAAAGTATTTTAGCCATTGATTAAAAAAATCAGGGTCATACGTTAAAATAAAAACGTCAATGAAAAAACTAATTTCTTCGGGGAAAATTTTTATAACATAACCCCCTCCACGTACATCAATTAATTAGAGTTGTTTTGATTTAAAAATATAAAGACAAACATTTCTAAATATTAATTAAACCTAATGAGCTAGAATTCGTCTATAGCCATATAAAAATTGCAATGCTGTAAATTTCGCTTTATAAGAAGTTTCTGAAATTTGATAAATCTGAGAAAAAATCACAAGCATGATTCTAGTAAATAAAACATAATTAAATGACGTAACATGCAATAAAATAAACATTTTCAGCATATTTTTCATTTCGTTGCTGTATCCACCCAAACTATAATCCCAGGCTTGTCACGCCACCTTAAAAAATATATAGGAATTTGGGCCAAAAAATAAAGGTTAATTTAAGATCAAGTATGCTTACCACTATGCTTACTTATACAATTTTTTACATGTTGTCTCTTCTTTGGATAACTTTTTTGGAATAATCAGCTTTGCAAAAAAATCTACAAAATGGAACACATTAAGAGTTAATATACATGAAAGGTGACTTACAGTCCGACAACCGCATTTTCTTGTGTGATGGTCCTCAAGACTTTTCAGTGACTTGTCACGTTTTTCTTTTGTTCATTTCGCAGATATGTCAGTTTCAATCTTTTTAGTGCAGTTTCTTCGAGAAATTTGTGATTTTTTAAATTTCGAATCAGTCATAGCTCGAAGAAGCTTTTTTGTGATGAGTACGTTTTCAGGTTTCCCTCCAAAAGCACGACAGAGTCTTTGATGGTTTATAATGATTTGATGCTCTTGTGTGACAAACATGTTCGATTTGATCCCATGAAATAGTGTCACAGCAGCTTTGACCATTTTTGACAGTGTTGGATATTTTTTGGATACATCGGCATTGTTGATCGTGAAAGTTTCTCCAAGTATTCATCAACTGGTAAATATTGTGTACTTTCAAAAGTGTCAGTAACTTTGAATCCTGCATCCTGAATCAGTGGCCTATTACCTTGAAAGAAAAGTTTAAATTTGTTGAAAATGGAGGAAACAGAAATAGTAAAGTTCAATTTGGCTTTATATGTTGGATCTTCAAACATTGTATAATCCTTCTGTACCTGTTGTTGTTCAAGAATAGATTGTATTGCTTCAAAATCTTCTCTTCAAGCTGATGATAGTTTGAACCATTGAAAAATATCCACAGCGAAGTAATTGAGATCCCAATGAACAGAATCCAATACAGCATGAAAGGCATTTGACACAGTATGCAATGTACAACTACCAATATCTACTAACTAAGGAAGGCCTTCATCTTTACACCACTTGTCTAACATTTTAAGCAAAGACTTGTTTACATTAGGGCCATCACTTGACAGCATTAGAAATGTTTGATGGGGGAGAGCTGATCATCTTTCAAAGTTTCTGTGATATCTCCAAAAGGCTTACAGCCTGTACAGCCCAAAAAATGGCTATCAAGGCAATGAGTGATAACCCGTTGAGTGGATTAGGAAAAATAGCGAATATCGAATTGTTTGTCTGTAGCAGCATTCGTAGTTTCATCTATTGTAAGCTGAGACAGAAAAAGCTATCAGATTTCTGAATGTCTGAGACAACCTGTTCATAAAGATATGGCCCTAAAACACGTGAAATCTATTAAGACAGCTTAATACGTTGCTGCTCAAAGACTTTTACTAATTGCACTATCTAGGAATACATTTTGGTGCACTATTTTAGTACACATAATCACATTTTCATGCAATTTTTTTTGGAATAGAAAAAAATATATGGGAAAAGTTTCAAATATATAGGAAACCTAGGAGTATATAGGAGGTTCCAAAAAATATAGAAAATATAGGAAGCGTGACAAGCCTATTAAATCCCGAACTTTCTTTCAAATTACCACAAAATGTCAAATGTATACCACAGGAATAACAAATTCCAGGCAGACCGCCACAGTGCAGCACCCACCTTCGCCTTGGCATCGAAATCGGCCTGGTACTGGTTCTCTGCCAGATTGGAGTACTCCGACTTCGGCCACTCGTCCGGCTTGGGTAGAAGCGTGTGCCGCAGAGCGTTGTCCGGGTCGTACTCGAAGGCCACCCCACTAGTTGGGTTCCACTTGGCGTGTTCCTTGGCGAATCCCTTCTTGGCGATCGCCTTCAGCCGGAGTTCCTGGCCTTTGCGCATCTTTACGATGAGAATGTGGTCCTGGGGTTGGGGGGGATTGGAGTTGTTATACCTTTGGAGTTGGAGACAAATTGCTATTCGTATGTAATCTTAAAAAACATCATGGCAGGATGGCCGCGAAGTTTAGGAGGGGGAAAGTGTAACATATTTATTGACTAGTGTTTGTATTTTGAAGGGTTCCTACCATTTTTCTAAAATAATGTTTCCGGTGGTTTTCCCAGATAATTAAGATAACATTAAAACAATAATATTGGCACTTAAATTACTTGTAATGTGAAAATATACCATAGGTACATAGACTATCAAAGCGTCAGAAATGTGATAAAACTGGATGGTGTTATATAATTATATAAATACACAAATGAGAATAAATGAGTATTATGTACGAAGCGATGCAACAAGAGCATACGGTTTGGTATGTAAGCCATTTTCTGGGATGTTATTTGGAAGCAATACGAAAATCTGGAAAATAATGGTTGCGAGAAGAGCATGGGGGGAAGAGGGCAGTTTTTATTGTATATATAGGAGAATTACGAGAATGATCTTTCAGCTTCAAAACCAAGAAGAATCTCATCATGCTTGCATTTTCTTCCTCAGCTTTGGTCTTTGCTGAGTTTCTGTGCATTCGCTGGAGAAACAAATCAGCATTTTTCTCAGCCTCTAACAATACGAATCTGCCTGTTATTAAATTAAGATTCATAAATGCCAGGTGTGATTTCTGTGAGGTGAGTTTTGCAACAGAGTGCTTTACTCGCAAAAAATGTATTTCCCTGTTTTTTCCCAGTTTGTGGGAATCCTGATTTGAGGTTATTGATATTAAATTTTCAGTATCTGATTATTTCGACTCCACATTGTTTTCGTAAAATATATAGGTGAACTTGATGTCGGAACATCTTAGGCTAAAACATTCATTCATCACCTACAGATAATTAATATGACATCATTAACGGTCACAAATAAGCCAAAAACGGCTTCTAAAGAATAAGAAAAGATGTATAATTTGTGAAATACTACACCATAAGGTACTAAACTAACAGAAACTAATTGAAATGCATAAATCAATTTGACCACTCCTATCCCTCGGTGTAAATTAACTTCCAAAAGCGCATGATACTAATCAGTACAAAACTAGCACTCTTGCTGCTGGATCCCCACCCACCTGATCGCCATACTCGGGGTCCTCATCACGCGTCCTCGACGTGGTCGGCACCACCTGGGGATTGTTGGTCTCCAGGTCCTGCGTGGTCACTTGCACCGGGTCGTCATCCGTGCAGGTGACATTCAGCGTGAACTCCACCGAGCACTCGGGACAGAACTCGTCGCAGATGCAGTCCCGCGAGTAGGTCAACCGGTCCACAATACCGTCCGAGGTGAGGGGGATGAGGCCGACACGCTGGGCGATGAACTCGTCATTGAGCATCGTGGTGTTCTCCTCGATCTGGACCCAGTCGATCGCCAGCGTGGGCACCTCGGCCATGCAGACCCGGCGGAGAGCGTTGGCCACGCTCAGGTCGGTGTCTTCGAGGATGAATTTGATGTTCTCATCGGTGAGGCTGGTCAGAGTGACAACCACCTGGTTGGCGAAGGGCATGCTGCTGCCGTCTGATGAGTATGATGTGGTCCACTGTCTTGTGAGATATCAGCTGGAAATGAGAGGTGGATTCCGTGGGTAAAATATCTCCCTTATCTACGAAATAAAGACAAAATTATCAGGTGTAATATCTATAAACATTCAAGTTCAATTTATGAAAGAAACAAATTTTCAGATGAATTGAATGCCTTTGTAAAGTATGTTATAAAATAATACTATAACACTATAGAAGCATATTACAGTAGGGCAACACGAGTATAGTGCACAATGTCGCGGCAAAAATATTGTTAGATTACTTACTAATTAAAAATAAAACATTTATAAATTATTACATTTATTTCAATTTTTGTAATTACAAAACAAAAATGACAAATTAAAATTTCTATAATTACAATCCATTCAAGGGGATGACATGTGAATCTTTCAATTTAATATCAATAATAATATCAAATTAATTTAATTGAATTTTATTGAATAATTAATTGACACATCGAACATGTGTGAGACTTGTGTATGTGTGAGATTTAAGAGGAATCAAAAACCCTTAAATTATTTTTTGATACATTGCAGAACTAGAATAAAAAATAAACTAGCATATTTTTGTTAAATTAACTCAAATTCCAGAGTTATATACTTAACTATACAATTGCTTGGATGAACAATTAACCAATATATAATTTTAATTCCATTGTTCATTTGGTCTTTAGTTGATAGTAAAATACAAAGATATATTTTATTTCAAATTAGCCTATTTCATTAAATAAATCATTTGTTTCTATAAAGTGTTTATAGTGGTGCTGAGGAATGGAATACAATGTGATTATTTAATATTTTGAGTGAACATTATCTGCTTGATAAATTCCCAATTTATACCAGCATTTTACCAACACATTAGACTAGAAACAAAAAACAAAATTCTAAAACATTCACACAATTTTTATTGAATTTAAAGGAAACATAATATATACAATAAAATACAAGTCCAAGATTTAACAAATCTATTTCTCATCAGCCAATTTCTTATTTTCCAGAGTATGAATATTTCTGCTGACTTCCTTTAATTCTTCTTTCAGTGACTTGGTCCAGAGATTCAGGGCATCACCTTAATTAAAGGTTATTAGATTACCTGCAGATAGACTTACCTTCACTTGCACAACTTCCAATTTGACAGCCAGCATTGTAACACATGGTGAAGGGCTATCAGCTGGTGTAGATGATGTAGAAGGCTTAATTGTCATAGATGGCACTTTGACAAATGAATGGTTATAAGTAAAAACTGATGCCAATTCCACAAAAACCAATGCCTATGCCAATTACTTGAGTAAAAACCGATTCTGAATAATCTGATGCTGAATTTACAAACACCAGTGCTGATATAAAGTACCTGAGATAAAACCTGATTATGAAAAATCCAATGCCAATAAATAAATATTTTAAATTTATTTTACATATAGAGCTGTTATACTTCCAGCTGTTGTCAAAATAAATCCTATTTTATAATTCTGGCAAATGAAATTACCTGGCTAAATAGCTTGAAACTGGTAGTGCTCTGTCTCTTTGTTGTTTGTAAAGGCTCTGCACATAGTGCTTACTTATACTTACACATTAATACTCAATGAAAATTTAACACAAAAAAACAAAACAATTTAGTTATTTTGATGGCTGCTGGAAATATAAGAACTAGATTTATTTGTCACTTACTACACCTATTTGTACACCTATCCTATTCCAGTCAAAACATACCCAAGTCAAAATGTACCCTTGGTATATATACATAGTTGTAGGCTAGTTTAAAACTGCCAGTAAACAATACATGACTATGTATTTTATATGACCATACAATCGGTAAACATTTCTGTTCCAACTTTCTATTATTAGAGGATGTTTATACATCTGTTAGACTATATTAAATGTATAATTAAAATATTTTGTTACTATGAAAATATTATTAAACATTTAAAACCATTCTAAACTTGTCCCATGGACGTCAAGGGTAATGTGGTATTCCTGCAGATCACCATATATTGTGTGTAGAATCCCCGCCAGTCACCATGGATGGTAAATAGGATATTCCCAGTGATATAATTTTATATGGTTTATTTTAATTTATGCTTTTTGATTAACATCAATTATGTAAAATTATATATATGTTTTGTATAATAATAATTGAATAATTTCACCCAAAAAATCAGTTAAAATATTCAAAAGACATTGAATATTCAATCCCCATGGTCCCCAATTCACAGGCTAGTTACATGGGGGAACTGATATGTTTTGACATCAAAATGACAATATCTTTTTGTGACCAATGGATTGAAATACTGTCAACAGCAAATATATTCTATTACAAAAGCTGTTTAATAAATGTCTATCATTATTCTCTTACAGTGCTCATAAAAAAGTTATACCATATTACTATTTTTTGGGACCACCTATGAAAAAATAATCTATTTTAAAATTGTTTGTCTCATAAAACTGATGAAAAAATGTTTTAAGAAAAGTAAGTATAATATTCAGAATTTGTTATATATAAACAAGTGATACAAAGATATGCAATTAATAGATGAGGGATATGAACAAGTTTTACAGATAGATACAAATATGAAATAATATAGATAATAGGTATATGAACAAGTGATACAGATAGATAGGTATAAATATAAGGACTATAAGAGATATAAACAGCAGTAAAAATTACACAAACAGAATACAGGCCACAAATAAAGAGCAAAAGAATATCAATTGGAAACTTAAAATTATCCAGGTCCTCATATGAAATGGTCTTATGTTTATCTACCCACTCATATATATATATAATCCACATGGTCTGAATATAATTCCCATGGTCTGAATATAATCCACATGGTCTGAATATAATCCACATGGTCTGAATATAATCTCCATGGTCTGAATATAATACCCATGGTCTGAATATAATCCCCATATACAGGTATCAAATAGTTAATCAACCATTACATATGACAGTATACTAAGTTGTTGTCAAAATAACTTATATATAATTAAATATAATTATCACTATATGGCAGAAAATTTTCAAAGATACAATTTTGATGATATTTTAATCAAAAGAAAATTTGTGATATAATAATACCTATTAAACCATTACTGAACTTTATAATGTATAATATAGTTACATGTATATATTGATATACTAAATATTAATCCCCCCACTGAAGGGAGCCAAAAAAAGAGGTATAATAGACAATATAAAAAGAGTAATGTTTAACTTTTAAAGCAATATACTACATATAATATACTACTACATATAACTCACAATTAAATATTAATAACTCTCCAGTTAACCAGAATATACTGTACTATGGGTCACTGCTATATACTCTTACTTTATATAAGTAGTTGTATACTATAGTTAAAATTCATGGTTGACTGCTAAGTTGATGTGTAACTCTTTGAATCAATTTATCTTTGGTTAAATATAATATTTGTCACATTATAATAATTTTGTTTTTATATATTTCTTTTATAATCTAACTAACCATATATTCTGCAGGGAAGAATATTGTATTCAAAGAAATAAAATGGTTTTTATAATCACTATTATAGAAATCATTCTATAATTGTTTCTTAAAATTTAGTTTTAAGAGTCATAATTTAATAGTCAAAGGATCTATTTAGTTTAAATTTTTAATATTTACAATGACATAATTATATACAGTCCCAGCATATAAATAAGTTTTTACTGACCAAGGTATATTTTGACTGTTCAAGGTAGGTTTTGACTTGGGTTCATCTAACTTGCCAAACTATATGTTTTAACCTGCAGGGTACATTTTAATATAATAATGATATACCTGTCCTTAACCTTGGCCTGGCTTAATATGTGTTTTACAATAAATATATTAAATGTTATTGTTATAAATAATTATAACTCCAATTTTACTCTATTTTATTCCATGTTTTTCACTTTATCCTTAATCTTATTTAATTAATGAACTCCAGTTTCACTTTATTAATATTATACTCTAACTTAAACTAATTTGACTTTGTTCAATGACAATTATTTATAACAATCTTTAAACCCAGTCTACTTTAATTACCTCTGCACCAATTCCACTCTATTCTTTTCTATTTCAGATTTCACTTTAAAATAGATTTTACTTCAAAGAATTATAGTAAAAATGAAAATACACTATGACAAATTCCCAACTTTCTCTAAATTTCAACGTCAATGATAATATTAAATTCAAGACCTTTTCCCAGTTGGGAATCAAGTCAAAGATGGCAAAGTTTTGAAATTCCAAAACTTTCAAGGATTCTTAACTCAAACTGAGTGGCAACCCTATAGGCCTAGGCTAGTATAACTTATAAACATGTCTATAAATATAAAAAATTATCTAATTATTTAGAATATTAGTCTAGACATTCATGACATGTAGTAAATCCCAACCTTTTTTTGAAAAAATTGAAAATATTTTAGAAGGAAATAGTCTGGTCAGGAGCGTAGGAGTTGGAGGGTGAAAATGGGGAGTCGGACATATACTTAGTTAAGACCACTAACAATTATGAGTTTCCAGCTCATAAAGTGCCCTTTTTGAAAAATAGGATCCCCAGCCTTTATTACGCGCCTATACGCTACTGCTCCTACCAGGACGTTAATGTTGATCTAAATATCCTGAAGTGTTGTATAATGGTCTATAAATAAATATCATCACAAATAAATAGAATAATGACTTCATTCTTTACCAACGCCAAACAGTGAAGCCAATAATGAAAAAGAGGGAACTATCAATTACTGCACCTATTCATATTTATATTATAAGTAATTATATTTTATTAAGTGAAATAAACTTTTACTAATCAACGGTACTTTTGTAGTTATAGGAAGCATAAATTATTAAGAGAAAATAAGTGATTTGAATTTATTATTTAGGTTTACCCTTCTTTTTTATGATGGACAATAAAAATTACCGACATTTTTGTAAATTTAATTTTTTTAATTGATATATAATAAAACAAATACTTAATTTTTTTAACAATATGTTTAAAATGCCACTTTGCTACATACATAATTATTATATAATTAGTATTTGACACAGTGCTCTAAATAGTCACACAAATAGTTTTTAAAAGTTACATATTTAATAAACGCGCTTGCAAAATGTTATTAGGAAGAGTGAGGTGTCATCTTGTAGAATATCATCTTAATCATCTTTTAAATTTTTTTTTGTTATTAATTTGGTGACATTTTGACGTGTAACCTTAAGAATAGAATCAACGGGGTCACGTCAAAACGTCCCCACGACATAACGTCACCATATTTTTTTAAATAATACATAAAACTGATTCTGATGTTCATCCGTCTAGGGGGACTAATTATTTGTCCATTTAATAATTATATTGATATACATTTGTATATATAAACAAATTTGTATTAAATTTTTTTTTTTAGTTATGGATTTGGTGACGTTTTGTCGTGGTGACGCTTTGACGTGATATTATTCACACTGTGAAATTATTTGAGATCTATTGGATGGCACAATCTATTAGGGTTAAGGAAGGAAATATATTAAATTCTTTATATATTTTAGTTAAACCTTATTAATAAAATAATTAAAAACTTTATATTTCTAGACTTATTAACGGCAGATTCAAATTAATACGTTTTTTCTTAATATGGTGTGGCTATTTATCCTCGTACAAGGATTTCTAGATTCTGGTTCATGCACCTCGCATACTTATCTGCACGATAAAACAAAGTAGTGACATTTAATATAAGTAAAATTAAAAATATTTCTTAAATATTATATTAAATATATTTATATTATATTATACGAAATAAAGTTCATATACTGATTATAATATTACTTTGATCGACGTAATCAGCAATATTTTAATCAAATAAGTAAATTTAATGCCCCTAATTCCAATGGATTTAACTTTACAAACGAACTTTTACTAATTGAAGCTGCTTCTTTTGCTAATTGTTGTTTTCTATATTGATTCTATAAATACCATTAAATAATTGATTGGTTTTATTATAACATTTTTCATGATTTTTTAAAATTTATATTATTATAGGCTATATAGGCCTATGTTGTAATCATAGATGTGTATAGGATATTACCCTGAATTGAGGAGATGAACTCAGAATCTACGAGTCGGAGCGTAGCATGCAGTACTTCGAAATGAAGGGTAATATTCGATATATTCAACGTTAATTTTCTATTGCAGTAGATTATACGGAAAATCTCCTTTGATATATTCTTTAAATTTCAATAGACAATGTATTAATTTACTAAATCAATATATTGCAGTAGATTATACACTCAGAATCCACATCACAAAAGCATCATATTTTTAACTATGTAAATTTATTATTATAAGAAGAAAAAGGCAGTTTCATTTATCATAATATGATAGATTGGTGTTATAGATTGGTGTTATATATATATTCGCATGAAATAAAAAAAGCCTTTCTCTGACATATAGGCCTATAAAAAAAACTGAAAATAGTTTAAATCTCGATAAAGTAAAATGTACGCCAATTGGGCAATATAGTTGCTGAAATAAGTTGCTATGTGTTGAAGTGTCACATACGTATTAATTACAGCTTTTTTGTCCATACAAATATATATAGCATTTTTATTGTAATAATGATCACCATTATAATAAACTAAAGTATATTACAAATATGATGTCAAATTTACAAACATTACATATGCTACACAACACTATAATATAATCTTTTATAGATATTAAGTATGATAATGAAATAATGTGATGGAAATATATTAAACTATATATAGTGATAAGATGACTGTAAAGATGGAAGGGTGAAATAAAATTCAACAGTAGGCATCTTTTGCATTGGCCACTCGGACTCTGCAATGTTCACAGTGAGCAAAGTGGTATCGGTGTTTTTCTTGGTGATGGTGAAGTTGTCTTCATAATTGTCAGCACAAATACACATCCTGATGTGTCCGTTTATGGGGAGGCGAATATTATTGTTATACTCCACATTGAAGACCCACATCACCACCCTCATCTCACCATCTTCTGTTCTCTCCAGCTGCAATATCACTGCCGCTCCCTGGAGGGAGGAGGGCAGCAAGAAAGGGTCACTAAAGACCAACGGCTCGTCACCTCCCACAAGGACACGCTTCCAGTACTCGTCGACCGACGCTCGGTTGGGCTCCTTGTACCCGGCCCAGGGGATGAAGGTCCAGCGACCCCCCCTTCCACACAGCGTCACTAGACCATTGTTTAAAGGAGCTCCATAGAGTTGCAGACCTTGTTGAGTCAACATTTCTGTAAATAAAGAAGGACATTTAACATCAATCTTCAAACCGCAGAACATTTAACTGAGCAATATTTTCAAAAACATATTATAACATATGATAGTATTCTTGAAATATGTACATATATTTCTATATTTTGTAATTTATATATATATAACTTGTACATAATATAAATATTGTTAAAATTTGTAATCCGGTTTGATTGATTGCTATAAATTACAAAGTTTTGAGAACAATAAATTAATTTTGTGTATATTTTGGTCCTATAAATTGAAATTTTTCAATATGTATCGTATATAAATTGAATTTTTATTAACGACAATTAAATTACTTCAAAAATGGCTAATAAAAAAATTGAACTGTGAGTACACCAACAACTTTTGAAACTATTAGAATCTTGTAATTTGTAAATTATATGTAATTAATGTATGTATGCAATGTGACATTGTATATTATTTAATTGTATATATCACGGTATATTTTCTAAATAAGATGTAGCCTCACAATGTATTATTATACTGTTTGCGACCCTAGTCAGCCTTATGGCGTATTACGGTTCAATTTTTTAACAGTAGCTACTTCCATTGTGTTTTAGTATTTGTATTTATTTATTAAGATATATTGCTGTTCAATGTAAATTGCAGTTCAGTCAATAACAATTTTTTTAATTGAATTTTTTTGCAAGTTGAACCGCAAAATGGTTTTGGGGTATTGAGACGTTCAAAAAATTAACATAGAAAGATGGGATGGCTATAATTAACACAATGATTAATTTTAAACAATAATCGTTAATCAATAAATATGACTGAACTGTTTCGCACTGTCGATTTGTCTAAATAAATATTTCAATCACTGCAATAGAAAAAGAAAGAAAATCTATAGGCTACAATGTACTACAATTGGGCTCTGTGTACTCCGCCCAGGGGATGAATGGGTCTGAAGGGATGTCATCCAGAATTATATTAAAATCAAACTTGTATTAAAATTTATAAATGCATTTTATATAATTGATAATATATGGTAGGAGCCAGTAATTTCGTGATGATATTAAGTGTATAATACATATGGTACATTACATACATATTTTGTTCTGTACGATGTAACGGCAACCATATGACATATATTTTTCCATATTACGTAAAAATCTTTCTTTAACATGGTAACAAATAAACTATGTTATTCTTCGTATATACTTAAAAGAGATATCATCGAACATATAGTGGTGTTATAATATCTATTTGGTATATATTTCAGAGTTATAAAATACCATAATAAGTGTTCAAGTAAATAATTTATTTTTTCTGAACAACAAAAAAAGTTGATGGGCTTATAACATAGATAACACAGATCAATAATAAATGTAATAATAATAATTAAAAAATTAGATAACACGGCCGTACAATCAAATCTTATTTTAAAATAAAAAACATTGCACGTCTCAGCGTAATTTTTATTAAAAAATAATATTTACATTACCAAGCTAATTATTTTCATTAGGCTACTTTATAAAAATTCGATAATGACGATCGATAATTAAGATCGGATCCGATTTTTGTGGATAATTCTATAGATTGAATCATAATGGAATATTCTATTAGTTTCTTAGTCTATAAATATTTCTTAAATTCAAAAAATAATTTTGCACCACGTATGATATAGATATAATATTTAAAGATACAAAGATAAAAAATAACTAAATTAAAAAATTAAATTTATTATAATGACATTTTAATTTAAAATTTTCAACACATATACAATCATATCTTACCTGTAGTTTGGATTTCTTCTGCTGAAGAAAAAACTCCTGAAAGTGGACAGTATTATATTGTGTGAGTAAAATTAAACAATGTAGATGCTAAGAAATGGAAGCGGAAACCACTTTTACCTTAATAAATAAACATATTCAATAATGTATAGAAGTGTGATAGCGATTGATTACGGCATATCTTATATTTATTTTTAATATTTAGATACGAATAGATTTAGATATTTACAATATTTACGGCATTCATTTACAAAATTGTGAGCAATTTGGCATCCCAATTAATGTGTTGAAGTTAAATCTATAGTTATTATTAAAATCTATAATTAAACGCAATTTATAACATAGTTTAAATTTTTTCAAACTGCCTGTTACAAAGTCTCACCATTAAATTTATTAATAATTGTCTCCAAATGGAACATAATAATTTTTTAAATAATAATTCATCATTATAATATAATTAATACTAAAACTGATAAAATTTGTATATCATTTATCGACTCTATTATTAATACTATGAAGTATATATATGTCATATATTACAATATGAATTTATATGAAAATAGCTTCAATCGCTTAAATGCATTTTAACAGTTCTAACTATTATTATAAATCAGATTATTTTAGTCCGTAACATATGCCTGATACGATTGAAATAGAAGTCACTTAAAAAATCAAACCAGATGCGAGGACTACGAGATTACCAGGACGCTTTTGTTTAAAACCAGTGTAAATAAGTTGGTAGGCTGATTTTCAGAAAATCGTATAAAAATAATAAATTATCGAAATTTTGGTTAACTTAAAAAAAAATTTAACTTGGTAATTTATAAATCTATTTTATGATCAAATTTATGTATTTCAATTCAATATGCTATTATATATTTAAGCAACACTTCATTAGCTATATATAATTTCTAAATAAGTCATAATGAAAAAAGTAGGTTTTGTATTTGTATATCTACAACTTATTTATATTAATCAATACAAGATAAGATTAAGTTACTGAATCAAAATATAGTATGTTATTATTTTTTATTTATATTTAATAGTACATAAATTAGTAAGATGAATAGACATTTCATATTTAATTTTTTTAGTTGAATTCAACCAAAATTTTCAATATATTTTATGATCTAAAATTTTAAGAAATTTATTTTTCACATCATCTTATTTGAAATTTAAAAAATATATACTTTAAATTATAATACTTTCTGACCTCTGTCTCTGGTCTGAAACTAATGTTGAAAGAAGTCTTATTTTGTATTAAATTTTATAAGTGGGAATATTGTTTATAATATTTTTATTATAGACATTCACAGTTGACATGCCTATATAATAATAATATAAATGGTGTGTTCAGTTGGATTTAAAAAAATGATATTTAATCTATTTCTTTTTATAATATTGAAGATTATTATTTAGTGATTTCAAAAATGAAAATTTTATAAAAATCCATGCATTATTTCAGAAGTTATGATAAAATTTATATTAAAAATTTTAATTAAAATGAATTTGATTTCAATTTTTTTAATATTTAATTTCAACAATTTTTTTTAATACATTTTGAACCATGACTGCCTATGCTATATATAAATATTGTGTTAAGTTGGATTTAAAAAAATTGATACTTAATCAATTTTTTTTTATAGTATTAAAGTAAAGATTATTATTAGTGTCCATTTAATAATTTTAAAATATAAAATTTTATAAAAATCAATACATTATTTCAGAAGTTATTATAAAATTAATATTAAACATTTGTCATTTT
>JAUZND010055120.1:0-18904 GCA_034780555.1 Coelogynopora nodosa | reverse complement strand
TTGGCCTTCGGCCGCGTGAGCAAAAATAAATTAGCGTGAGTAAAAACCATCAATTCGCGTGGCGTAATATACTATTTCGCATTTTTCGAGTTTTTAGAATCTTAAAAGAAGGCAACTTAGTGCATTAGTGACAGAAATGTAGACATGTTCCAAATTGATTTTGAAAAGTTAACATGCAGTAGCCTACAATAAATATTATTGTTCAAAATGCAGTAATCAATATTTTTATATCATTGCAGTTATATCAAATCAAGATCATTATGCTTCACATATTAAATTAATAATTTGCGATATTTTTAATAGCCATGATTAAAAATTACTTAAAATCTAGTTTAATTGATAAATAATTTGTTGTGAAATAAACATTATATGGTATGCTTTATAAAAGTATTGTTCCATTTATTCCACAATGTTCACACATTTCTAAACCTTAAGCGTTCAATGCCAATATTTTTTTAGAGCATAATGAATTGAGAAAACCTAATTAATCAAATTAAATAAAAAAAGGCTTCCTGAGGTTTTTTGTAAATAACTGAACAATAAATAATAAGTGTTTTTAAATATGTAATTTACCATTAGAAACGAACAAGAGAAATATTTTCTTTACTATTACCAGTGTAAAGATGTCTTTTCTTCACTATTACAGGTGTCAGAAAATATTTCACTTAAAAATTCGTTCCTGGAAAATGTTAAAAATTAAAAGCCAACCACATAACTAATTCGATAAGAATACTTTCTGTATTTTGTAAATAATGTGTTACTACATTATAAATAAAGATGCTACAAACGATGTACTTAGAAGATTTACTAACTAAAGATAAGCAACATATACAATAGGTAATTATATTCCAGAATAAAAGCGTCAAAACAGGTAAACACCAAAATAAACTCAAGATTGCCGTTAACTCTTATCTGTCCACGACAAGAATAGGCAACGGCAACTGTTGCTCCGATTTGACCATTTAATGCAACCGTTGAGTTTGCTTGATTTGGCCAATAGCTCAACTCTACTGTTCCATTCCTTCGGTTCCTTCTGTCCTTTTGTAGCGACCTGCCATTGTCATTCATTGTTATTGTTAATCATTGCCATTGTCGTATTTAAGAGTTATTGGTTTCGCTTTGTAAATTTTGTACATTTAAACATTTTGTTAACAATATGCTTATAGTTGATGGATTGCGATGTGTGTAATTTAAGTATGCTACATAATATTAAATCTCTCTCTTGACTTCCATGAAAAGATATTCTTTCAAACTATTGTTTTATTACACAGACATATCGGTTAAATGTTAGAATGGGCAGAATTGATATTATGTTTATTGAAAGTTGCTTAAGTTGATTTCTTGTTGAAAATACTAATATTTTGTAATATTGTGGATGTTTTCAATTAAAATAATTTCTTATTATTTAAAATTACTCACATTATTTGGTCAATATAACTCATCTAGAACTATGTCGTTCAATATTAATTGAGTCAAAGATTATTTATTTTGTAATCGATTATTGATTTTTGTTTTAAATGATTACATTGATTTTTTCCTTCATTATTGATTTGGTTCTTGATTTTTGATTTTGTCATATATTATTAATTTTTTCCTTGATTATTTATTTGTCCTCGATTATTGATGTTATGCTTGATTATTGATTTCGTCCTTGATTATTGATTTCGTCCTTGATTATTGATTTCGTCCTTGATTATTGATTTCGTCCTTGATTATTTATTTTGTCCTTGATTATTTATTGTGTACTTTAATTATTGATTTGGTCTTTGATTATTGATTTTGTCCTTGGTTAATAATTTTACTTTGATTATCGATTTTGTCCTCGATTATTGGTTTCGTCCTAGATTATTGATTTTGCCCTGGTTATTGATTTTGTCTTTGATTATCAACATATTGAAAATAAGCCTCTCATTTCAGTTATCGCGTCTCAAACATCAATTAGATATGATCTACAAACGTGTTCCAAAAGTGTGAGTTCATTAAACCGTGTTAAATTCTCCCATATAACATTTAATATAAATTAGTTTTAGTTCAGAGAAACACGATGTTAATTGTGATTATGGGATCAAATTTGAATATATGTTGCAACCAAATGTTCCTTATCAAGTACATATGTAAATAGACAACGCGAGCCATAGTAAAATTAATTTATCAAATGTGTCATAAGAATAATAAAGAACCAAAATTCGTATTACGTTTATAACACTAAACACATTATACTGTTAAAGTCACTCACTTGAATCGAATTCAGAATTAATTCTTAACTGTATTATAATAAGTATAAACATAATGATACACACATTTCATTCGGCTATTAAGGTGAGGGTTAGGGTTAGGGTTAGATTGTCGTATACCTTGTTATATATAGTCTGTAAATTGTGTAAATTTTGCAACCTTGAATATCGTTTTATTACTATTCACAAATTATACTTAAATTATATTAAAGTACAATCACTGCGCCTGCTTAACTACCATACCACAGATTATCTACCATACCACAGATTATCTACCATACAAATATGAAATACTAGTCACATTACTGCATGTTATATAAACTATTTATAATAACAGGTCATTTTGTCACAAATAAGTTATTCCTGTTTAAATAATGGTTTCTGTTTTTATGAAAATTTTGATATTTTAATTAAATAGTGTAAATTTTATAATATTACAGTATTAAATAGTATTTTATAATAGACTCAACAGTCACATCAGCGGAAGATCCATAATGTGTATAGACTAGTGTGCGTTTTACGTTGTACATTGGTAACTATATGAGCTCAAAACATTTAGCGATTTTCTTTTTTTCTTTTTCTTTTCTAGTTATAACATATTTACAATAGCCAAGAACTTTATCGGAGAATCTTCAAAGACACACAAATTATTACTGCATAGTATAATATTATGTTAAGCGTATATGCAACACCTTGACTACTACAATAATCTAATCATGACTAACAATACAATAACCGATACACACGCCATTGTTCACTACTCCTGGTCAATTTGCCAAGTTAAACGGGCCTCACAGAATAGTAGTTCAATTGTTTCCCTAACTAATCATTCGTGTTGCCAGCTAACTAAGTACCAGCCAGAGTTTCAAGATACACCTCTAAACACAACGTCATTCAGTAAGACTGACTGAGCCTGTTAATATTTGTGTTGTGTCTCTGGCATTGTCTTTCGCTTTCCTTTCACAACACTGAATATCTGCCTGTAGAACCTCAACTTGAACTGGTGTACTGAATTTAAACTATTGGATAAGAACCCGTTTTGTGTACTTTAAAAGATTGAGAAACGCAGCTTCTTGTTCCCATGTTTATTATTTAATTTGTTGAAACCAACATTTCTGTGTAAATCGATCAATCTGAGACAACGTCTCATTTAACTTTATTTATGGAGGAAATGGAAAGGTAAGAATCTGATCTGTATTTTTTTCAATATATTATCTCTTTAACAGTGTCCATATAATGACAACAAAATAAATATTAACATTAATACAATAAAACAAAACAAAATCTCAAGCTGTATCAATTATATGACTGAAATCAACTTGTTAACAATATACTGGTTTTCAAATGAAGCTAAACAAAAAATAATATACACGTCAATTGACGTCACGTTATGTGACGTCAATTGACATCACACGATTTATAAAACTTTATAACGTCAATAAGATAAAATAAACAAAGGATGAAATAAAACAAAGCTTTTAATTTCATGGAGGAACGGATTGAAGCTGGTTTTACTGTGACAGCAGCAAATAAATTTATAACTGTTCTAAGCACAAATAGTTAAAAAAAACTATTAAACTTGTTTTACTGTTATAAATATATATATGAAGATTATATTTTCATTATGTCTTGGGACACCAAAATTGATTGATAACTGATTAAAAAAAACTTTTGATTAACAGGATTTTGCACGATATGCAATATTCTACAATGCATCACAATAAGTCAGTTTAAAAATTGCATTTGCTGCCACATTTATTTGAGAAAATACTATTTTAAAATTTTTTTAAGAGAAGAAATCGACTTATTTCTAAAAATACAATCATAAAAGTGAACTCACTAAATAAACGTAAATAAGCAACTGTACATTTCAATTGTATAAACCTAATTAAACAAAAAATAGGGTATGTTGCAACAAGTATAATGAAAATACAAAGTATATATCAATGTAAACAATATTCTTTTAATTGATTCGTGATATTGATTTTAATTAATATATACCGAAATATTTTTCCAATCTAAAAACTATGAATATATCGAGGTTAAAATAATTATTATACATATCGTCTTTACATTATCGGAAGTTTATTGAAATTAAAGTTGGACTTAGACTTGCTGCAAAACATTCCTATATTACTTTATGAAATTCTAACCTTCGTTTTTCATTTTATCTTTTGATTTATTGATGTTTTAGGGTTAGTTTATCCAGATAATCTTTAATCTTTAATCTTTAAAGATTATGAGATAATCTTTAATAACTGTCCTCCACCAGTATGAAGATCTTGATTCCCGTTGTTTCACTTTACACCTATACGCATTGCATGGAAAGGTGATATATGATAAATCTAATATTAATCACACACATATTGGTCCAGTTTCCTAGATGACGAGGAAGAGGTGACAACGGAACGACTGGAAGATTATCTGGAACTGAAGCATTTGGAGGAACTGAGGGAGCTGTTTCGTCGTCATCGACCGAAGAAGGACACTTCAGAGGATCATCTTTCAGAATATAAGTAATTTAATGCTCATAATTCGATATAAAACAAATGTTTAATAGTTGAATAACTGTACTACTGTTTAAAAATCAAAATATAGTAGTGCATCATTAATAAATAATATACGAAATAAAACAGATTAAAGAAGTGTGTAAATATTAAACACTTCGCGGTTTTATTGTAGTAATGGAACAAATACGACCACGTTCACGAAATAAAATTGCTGAAGTAGGTAAATAAATCTGAACTAAAGTTACAATCAAATTGCTTATATAAATGACACTGTACGTGTAACCTATATCTGAAAGAAATTATACGGATCGTTAAGATATATATAAATATTCAAATTAAATGCATATGTATTAACGAATGCGTTTTAGACAATTTTAATGCTATATAAATGTCCAGCTTACAAAAGCGTATTGATTAAAAGTATGCTAAACAACCCCAAATCATCAAAAATAAAAATTAATAGAAATTATACATGAAAATAATACAATCTATATGTTTGTAATTATTACAACAATTAGTAAAAACAATGAAAACATGTATTCATAATTAATCGGGAAAATATTGAAGTCAATAATAAAACTCAAAACACTTGAAAATGTGTTTATTTAAATCACCATAACGCTTTTGTATAGTGCAGATGAGACAAACTGGTTTTTTAAAGTTAAAAAACCATTTTGTCTCATCTTTTTTCGAAACATTTCGTCATTTATTTATCAAAAAAACCATTTTGTCTCATCTTACCTATAGGTAAGACAATAGTTCATCTAATATGTTCATATGGTTGGATTGATTGAAATGTTCGGCAGTCTCAAAGATACGAGACAATCTGCGTTGGGTTATTTTATTGCAGGACTTGTGAACATTAGTTCTTCTACCTGTAAATAATTAGTTTCACCTATATAGGAGACTGTAAACCAAGGACTATTTATCTATATAATATTATATGCTTAATCACCTGTGTAAGGTATACATAATGGTCTATATAGTTGACTGTTGCACCTGTGTAAGGTAAGGTATAACTCTCTTAATCTCGCCAACACAGAATCATTCGCAGCTGTCGAATAATTCAAACAATTAAACCAACTATACATGAAAACAGTATGATAGCGACTCTTAAGGTCAATTTCCACCAAAAGCCACGCAATGAGACACGACGAAGAATTACGTTCAGTTATCTTCAAGTATGACGTGACATATAATATTTTGATGTTACTGTACATACTTTTTAGACTATCTACATTCAAAAATCTGTAACTTCAACGTGAGTTTCTTTGAGTCACGTCTTGTTAAGTACAAATAGGCTCATTGAAAAGTATGTATTTAACTACATGGGGAACGTATAGGTCTTTGCAGATAACAACGATGCTTATCTAAGTAGAATTGACTTTCCCGGATAGAAATTTATATTCCTTTAATAATGTATTCAGATATTTGTATAACTTCAATTTTCATATGTTTTTTAATACTAAGTGGATAATTATAACATCTTTTTAGTCTTCCTGCAATTTTGTTAAACAAAAATAAAACTGTTTTTTAATCAAAAACGGTTATCATAATTTTAATCTTTGTATAAAATTTTTTTTTATTTAATTTATAATAATGTATTACATTTCTGTACATATATTTTTCGCAATAACATGTGATTAAACGTATGCTATTTAGATATTTTGGAGACAACTTAATGTTCCATTTATAGATCATAACATGTTTATGTTCGCAAGTAAAACAATTATAATTCGGCAATTCGGGCTTCAGCAGCTTTTAGTATTAGTTTATTTTGTCCCATGCAATATTCCGTATTGCTGAAAGGTTAACAATATATGTAAATGTTGTTAGGATATATATTGTTGGTTCCATTTTTAGACGTTCCAAAAAAACAGAACGCTCCGCGGGCTTTCTAACAGTGGAAGAGTTCAAAGAGTTCATCTACCGGGTGGTTGGACGTGGTGATTATGAAAACCAGCTGGATAAACTCTTCATAAAGGTACAGACATTAGTACGCATTGACCAGCAGGATATTGTCTAGGCCATAAACAGTACCGGAAGAGTAGTTTTTCCGGGAATTTTATGAAAGCCTATTTTTATATTTATTGCACCCCTGTGCTGAAAAAGAGGTACACTGTTTAATTAAATATACTTAAAATCGATCGTTATAATCGACAGTTTTTGATTTACTGCATCTCGAAGCTCATAGTAACACAGTTCTCTTTGGAACATCCATATATTTAGCAGATTACTATAGAAACAGGCTAACACTGAACCCAAATTTACTCATTTTATAATCAAAAGTAATTTTATTACGAAAGAAATTTGTAAAACACTAAACATGATGCTGTTCACTAAAACAACCAATTCGAAAATCGGTAACATTCGATATACAAAACGTCTGCATAAAGTTAAACAAATTGCTTAGATAGAAATAATATGACTATATTTTTAATTAAATGTATTATTTCAAAACGTCCTGCTGTAAATTTGATCCAACATATTAATGTTCGTAGTTATTCCATTTAAGAGAACCAACTATAAACAAGTATTTTAAAATAATGTTATCTGTTGAATATGTATGTTCCAAATACGTCATTAAATTATTAAAATATTATTGGCCTATATATTGAAGGGTGGGTCAGGGGCATAACCTCATAAATAATCCATGAGTCAAAATCAAAAATAAATCAATCGAAATGATGTCATTTTCTCTTTGATAGCATTAAGTCAAGAATAATAACAGAAGCCGCTACATATGTTGTATTAAACATTAATTTGAATCTTCTTTTGAGTGTTCGACACGAAAATGGTATACATCATTAATTGGATGGTTGAATTAATTTAATAATTAATCATTAATTGAATGAATACTCAACAATATAAATCAATCAATAGGATAAATTCAAGGTAGCAGTCCATCAATTTACCAATGCGAGAAGCACGCACCAATAATCAAACACGCTACCTTCAGGATTCAAGATAAATTGATTTATTACTCGTCTAAAAACCTTTTTAAATAATTATAATAAATCTGTTTTAACACATTTGAGATTGATTCATCATTACATTATATTTTGACTTGTTTGTCTAACATTTGTTATTTAAAACTCTAATATACCTTTTAAAAGTGACACTGAAATTCAAAGTATATTATACAAATCTAATATTATGGAATAATATACATTTAAGCTGGACACCTCGTGCGATGGCTACGTTGACTGGAGTGAGTTCTGTACTTACATCCTCCTCTACCTGAAGGAGAACGATGGGTTGCAGGGCAAGAAGGACCTACCCTTCAAGTCGGAACCAAGAATTAGACTTATCATTCACAATAGGGTAAGTGTATTAGGATCGCCACCACCACCACCAGCAATATGCTATATATCTTATTGAAACAATTTATTTTTGTTAATTGTGTCTTTTTTATGTAAAACTTTAATTTAGATAAGAGTTGGTGCACATATTTTGGTTACTTGTCTGTTGAGTTCATTTTAAATTCACATCCGAAAATAGTCAGCCTTATGTGACCAATCAAATCAAATAGTTTGACATATGAACTGAATAATCAATAATGAAACGACTGATGACTGATGACGTATGTACTAGTACATGTCCTTTAAGTATATACTCTAACGATCGATACATAATGCAACACAAGTAATTGGTCATCAAATATGTCACCAATTAGATATAATGATCATATTAATCCAATTATCAAATTTAATTTATTATTTAAAATAACACGAGTATTTATATATATTGTTTGTAATAGATATGTTGCTGAGATGTCTTTTTTATTGAAAGTTACGTGTCGAAAACGCTAAAACATCTAACACTATTCATTTTGTGAAGCAATTTTTTTGTAAAGTTAACTCCTTGGAGTGAAATTCTTAATTTTGACTATGCGTCAATCATATAAATGTCTATTTTTGTTAGAGTCATTACAATATTTACAGAAATGTTCAATGTTAACAAACAATAGAATTAAAAATGCATTATCTTTAAATGAAAAGTGGCATTTGTATTTACAACTTTTTACAAAGTTTTTGTTCAATAGTTGATATTACTGTAAAATTTTAACATTTTGCTGATTTATAAATTCATTTAAATCGTATAAATTCGGATTCGGAATCTACGCTATGTGCACTTGATAATAATGATTTTTCGAAATGGTACAATTTGATGTAAGATATTAAGCATATTTCAATTGATATATAATGTATATATATATCGATTTATTCCAGCAACAACCTACAGCGAGAGTTATTATGGCGGAGAATCCCCAGAAACTACTTTCCATCAGTAAAGTACGTTTTTCGGAGTATCATTAATCATGTATCATTTATAGTAGTTGCTATAGATAGGCCACCTGCACGTTATTGTACCTAGATACCTGCTTGTATAATTGGTTGTTTGCACGCCTCCTAAAATTAAGAGTAATTGCTAACATTTATTTTGCTAAATTGTATGTTTATTAAATTAAATTTACCTAACATCTTACAATTGAGTTTATAATATATGTGGGTAAAAAATATATATATAAATAATATAACAGTATACATAATTGTAGTTGTTCATATTTTGCATTTTAAACATATGATATACACATAATAAAGTTAGAATAATTAGGAAAATCCCAAACACGCACAATTAATGACGAACTAAAAAACTAATTACGTAATTGGAGAAAGTAAATCAATTGTCAATCACAATCACAATTATATAACATCGAATGACTTTATTGATTCGAATATAAAGTTAAACATCATAGTTAACTTAAATATGATATTTCTAAGATAGTATATGGGTTACAATATTTTATTAATTTGAATTCACTAGTTTTAATCCATATAGACGCGTTTCTTATATTTTTATGGGACAGTTTTTATTCAGCATTGTTCACATTATTCAGCATTGTTCACACTGAATATTGTTCATATCAGTTCTTTCGTTTAGAATCTCTCCTGAAATGATGGCAGTAATTTCAACCTCAATTTTAAATAATTATATTCTAACCAGGAGTAAACAAGAGTCCGCTTGAAAGCATGAATTGGGAGAACTAGAATGAGAGATGGAAAACATAGAAGAAACACCTTACCCGACGTCTTTTGTTGCAGCGAATATTTTTATTCTCGCTGTCAGTAAATATTTACCATTTATTTTGTCCTCTTTTACCGTTGCCATATACATACATAGTTATACAAAAAAGGCTTGTTAAAATTGAATGATAAACAATACATAAAGTGCAGCTACAAAATATGTTTTCATAATAAGTATTGATTATTGTGATAATTAATCAATTATAGATCACTTGAAATTTTATCGATTATTTGAAAAGCGAGCATTCATTGTGTTACGTATTCTTTTACAGTATAATGTTTAAATATGAAATTATAAAAGATTACGACAACAAAACTCACATAACAAATATGTACTGAAAATGATATATATTTTACAGTACATCGGTATAAATCGTGTGATTAGTAGCAAAGCAGAAATCCATTTATTTGCATTATAATTATAAGTATCACAATAAAATCCGTAAATTATGCTTTTTTCAAAATGGTCAATGCTAAATAAATAAAATTATATGATTTATATAATGATTATATCTCAAAAACGGTGGACTAAATCCACATTTCAATCACGAATACATTGTATTAAATACTTTTTTTATAATGTTAATTGTGATTATCTTAGTTGTTTCTAGTATTGTAATTTAAATAATATTATAAATTAAAACATTAAAGTATTCCGTAAAATCTACGTCATATTTGAGCTCAAGTTTCGATATGAATTTCACTCTAAGATTGTCTCCGACTGTGTTCCAGGAGGGTGCTGTGTGTTCCTGGGACCCCACAGTCCACGTGGAGGCCTCGTACAACATGGAGACCCAGGAACTGGACGCTCTGGGCAACAAGAAACGATTCCGCGAGTGGGTGATGGACGCTGTATTCATGCGGAACAGTCACAAGCTGGTCCTCGCGACGAGTGGACGCGAGATCAAGTTCTTCGACTTTGGATCTGGAGTGCTGCATGAAGATCTGCATCTATTTGGTGAGTGGTGAGAACACCTTCTAAATGTGCAGAGCTGTTATATATATAAATGTTACCGGCAATGTATTGAATCAGGCAGTCTATAGAATGCCTAGTCAATCTATAGACTGCTTGAAATTAGCAACCAGGCAGTATATTATACGCTGCCTGTTTCATTTCAATCTAATAATTATTTGTACGTAAAATAAATTAAAACAATTACAATTCCAGTATGTCGAAGTGTATATTTAAAGTAATAGTACAGTACAGCATGAATATATATGTGTGAAATATAGTTTACTTATTACAACAACTAAGACAACTGCATCGACTGTTGCAGATTCGATCAGCTTTGTAGCATCGGCAACGCTTGCTTATACAACCACTTTTGCAGAAGTATTTTTGAAAGCCTTGTCCTGATCCCATTGAATTAGCTCTTGCCACCTCTCGCAAACTTATCTCTCTCTCTCTCTCTTGTGGAACCTCGTACAAAAAGGCAGCGTATATATACTGCTTGGTTGCTAATTTCAGGCAGTCTATAGATTGACTAGGCATTCTATAGACTGCCTGATTCAATACATTGCCAGTAACATATACTGTACATATACAATATATACTGTAATCGTTGTATACCAATCTGTATCAACACTTCATAATTGCAGTTTATAATGTATTAAAAATAAACTTATTAGAAATATCTTATTTGCGTGTAATACTTTTAAATTGTAAAACAAAAGAGTAATTATGTCATAAGCCATACATACATATGAAATGCTATTAAATATTGAATTTACACTGTTCGATATACTTTAAAATATGTATTTGAGCACGTTATATCAATAGTGACAATAATATTGAATTAACAGTAATAAATAAAACGCAAATATTAATGTATTTTTACAAACTTTTGCTAAGTAAGCCGAAAGCGTATTGAAAACACACATATTTGCTTATTTAACTAATTAATCAGTATATATGTAATTAAAATTATAATTGAGTTTTATGTTATTGTGTAGTATACTGAATATCGATTTCATTGATTTTACCCAATTTGCCCAATACTTTGCCTTCGGTATTAAATCAACAAAGATATATAATAATAAGAAAGGATTGATGGATTAATTATTTAAATAATCAAACGTAAACAGTTATGTCTATTAATTTAGGAATAGCCTACGTTATTTATTAATGTATGTGGTTTTTTATAAAAGCCGTAATTATAGCTTAACATCAATGAAATGTATGTTTTCATACAATTGAATTAACTGAATATAATATTTGTATTGCGCAATAGTGTATAATCATAAACCTTGAGTTAACCATTATATTATTCAGTTAATATAATTTGCCATAATTTACTGAATGTACTGCTGAAGTACATTTCGGTAGATTACATTTAGTACACTACGAACAACAAGTTTGGTAATACATTAATAAAAGATCTAAATATTGGGAAAACACTATTTAAGTTACTTTTTTGCAGAGTACACAACTTATGTAACGACAGTTATTCTATTTAAAGGGCCGAAAGCTGACCTTTAACGTACTATATACATATAGGTTACATAAGGTATGGTACGTGTCATGCACTATTATAATAAGTATAGCAATTCGTTAATATTATTAGTGAGTATTATTTGTAAGCGCAATTATATATACATTTCAGATAAATACAGATACCTTATCAAATTAATTTAATATACCTGCATAAATGCATTATATGTTGCATAATATGCATAGATACAATATATGATAATGATATTAAATGATATTAAATTAAATTAAATGAATCATTTTTATATCACAAATTATTCGATGAAATTATATTGTTTTGTATTTCAGGTCTTCCAAGTGTGGCCATGTGCATGGATTACTATTACGATCCAAAAGTAGGTCACCTATTCGTAAAGTATGCCTGAATAGAAATAAATTATACGAAAGAGAGCTAATTTAAAGAAAAATAATTATATTTGTATCAGTTATTTATTTACATATGTGCTAACATTTGAAAACCATTTTTTTGTTTACTAAAGTGTTAACAAGAAAATATAGTTTTTCAAAATATAACTAAAACTGTCAAATACCAAAAGTGTGTACCATATTATCTTATAAAATGAGAATTGATAACATTACGACCTTTATTAAATAGTTTTACAATACTTTATTATGTTTCTCAAAGAGAAATAGTATTCCATTTTTAGCAAAAAATTAGTATTGCAAATTTTACGATAAATTAATAACATTTTATGTAGATATTTCAATATAAATGTCGAAATTTGAATTTACAATACAAATGTTAAACATATTTTAATTAACATTGTAAGTTGCGATATGTACAGCTAATAAAACACTCAAATCATTAGATCATGACTACTTTTGCAAAATAGCAACGTTTTAAAAAATGTCAGATTTTTTGTCTGCTTTAGCACAACACCTCAATGTTATCCAGAGAGAGCATCTTCACATAGTAATATTATCTGTAAATAATATAATTCCTAAATATTTATAGCTGTAGATCATCATAAATATATTCGTTCACTATTTAATGTTTGATAAGTTCATGTTATGTTCAATTATAGCTGAGCTTTGTCAGAACGACAATATGGCAGCCCCATCTTGATTATTAATTTACTGATTCTATTTAATTCTAATGATTAAATGGATAACAATTATTGCGCTAAAATATTATATTTTCAAGATATATTGTTAAAATAATAACTGTATGAATTGATAACTTTTGTTTTTTAGTGTTATACATAGATACGGCTAGGATTGGAGCCACATCATAGAGAACCATACAAACCATTTTAAGGTAATAGTTATTAAGGGACTCTATTCATAAATCTGTCAACAATACCAATAACAAAGGTATAATTATGTTTTTACGTGCATTATGGCTTCATGGGAAAGCGAGAAAGAGAGCTTTAGATCGCTCCTAAATATAATATGAGGAACGAGTTATTTAAATATAATGGGAACACAGTTTAATGGGCTCATAATGATATATTTAAATATATTAGCAGAATGTAACTCTAAACGCATTACGAGCAACACACCACAATCCAAGTTTAATCAATGTGTTAATACTATGTATTACTTTATTAGGACAAGATATATTAGCGGATTAAATTACAGGCTACAAGAATGTCTTTAAACAAATCTGTAACCGCTAACTCAAATATATTTAATTTAATTACATATCCTAAAATTGTTCAACATACTTAGTTTACACGGTGCGTCGTTGTTCAAACATTACTTACGCGATGGGTTAATTAAATTATGATTACAGATGCGTTTGCTGAAACGGTGGCTTTTATAATAAAAGTCTACAAGCAAACTGTAATAGTAATGGTAATAAACTCTGCTTATATCAAACTTTTCATAGTCTATATCGTTTAATTTGCTGAATTACATTATGTAACAGTATTAAGATTAACATCATATTTGTAATATAGCATATAACAGCATATCACTCTACAAATACAAAAAATAATATCACATGAACATTTATACTGTGAATTAACTAAACAGTATAAGTACTGAGGCAATCAAAATAATTGTCTTTTTTGAAAATTTCATCAGTAACAATTATATTTGTCAAAATTGACATTTAAATTTAAATGATAAATTCCTTTGGTATAGCATAACCCATTCCGTACGCCATTGTGAGTTGTGAACACACTTTCAGAAAGAAAAATGCTCACCCACTATTATTTATGTACCTGATTAGTGTACATAAGTATTTATAAGCAAATATTAATACCAATTGATGGGTTGATGACCTAAGAAAGGGTTTACATGGTTTTGTACTCATTTTTGTTTTTACAAAGGAGTATGTTTTATTAAGAGTATTTTCAATTTTACAGCTTTACGTACGGATAACATCTTATTTATTTATCTATTATCTTATTTAGATATTTTGCCACAGTAACGCATTTAATATTCTTAAAAATACTAATATAATTATATTGAAACTTACATTTTGCCATAGGCCTATTAGGCACAGTATGATGGACTTTATATCAGAATAATATATAAAAGAATTATACACAAAAAATGATATTTAACTGTTCAATTTATCAAATGGAAATATGATTAGTTAGAAATGTGAACGTAATTATTTTTAGTTGTATTCATTACAAATTTTTCCATACGAAATTTTCAATTACAACATTACAATTTTCAGTGAATTCTATTAATATAGATATTATAAGTTTTGATACCCATGCATATGTTCATGATTATTTTAGGCATGCAACTATGACATACCTACAGCTGAAATGTAATCAAACGTAATTTGTATAAATATTCTCAACATAGATTTCATGTAAGATTGTTATAGTAGAAGACTATAACATAGATACATATAGAAGAATATGTAATAATCCCCATTGTCTATTATTAGTGTCTAATATCTTCTTTTTGTTATGAATACGTTAACTAACCTGTACTGTACTTCACCCACCGTAATTCCATTGGTCAGAATCCGAGTGGCCCTTCCCACCTCTTCTGCGGAGATGATGTGGGCAGACTGTACCACATCACGTTCCACAAGCCCACCAACTCCCTGTTCGACTTGCCGCACATGCAAGACCAGATCCAGAAAGTGTGGCTCATGGTAAGTGGACTTTATGGCGGAGGAGAATTATTCGTCACTCATTTACATGGTATTTAAGACGATTAGATGTAAACCTTTTTCGGCAGAAATGGGTGCAATATTGACCACTTGTGAATTAATATAATATTTCTGGTTGTTATTATATTATGTTAATCTATTGTTTATCCTACAATATAGATGTGGTTAAGATATTCAGAAGAATACGAACGTCAGAAATTACTATACTAAATTTAACACAATATTAAGAAAACAAGCAACTTTCATTGGACAGGTCATAAGGAAATAAATAAATAAATCACTTTCGGACGGCACAACAATTATTAGAACGAGAATAAAAGCTGATATGTCTGATACGTAGGATATTGTCTGGGATCAAGTTTGTCTAGGATCAAGTTTGTCTGGGATCAAGTTTGTCTAGGATCAAGTTTGTCTGGGATCAAGTTTCAACCTTCTTCGAACTCTCCTCTTCTTGTCTATATATGTATATATATATATATATACAATATATAACATATAATTGGCGAATATAAGAGCCAAACTGAATTACACATACTATTAGAGGAGTTAGACATGTCATTGAATGTGTCCATATAATAGATATATATGATGTTGTTTAAATATGAAGATTCTGAAATATAATATTACCATATTGACATTTGTGATCAAATATCACGATTCACAACGTATAACAAATCACCCTTTAATCTCAAAATGTCAATTATTGTTCGTTGTAATCAAATTGTTATTGAAATAGGATAAAATTAACATTTTTATATTAAATATGTCATCTATAAATAAGTCAACTAATAAATCATTGAAATAATTCCAGTTTATTTATTTAATTAAATGTTAATTTTTCACGGCAACTTAATATGATATCATTGTCATATTAGTCCACCATATTGTGCAACAAATGGGAAATATAAATAATTCAAATAGCAATATATTCGTATATTTATTATTATAATGTACGTAACTGATGTATAATGCCAAACGTATATTCAAAAATAAATTATGTAAATACGTATGATCAGTATGAAAGCATTTAAATATAGCTAAAGTTCTCTTTTTATCAAAATATGATATAAAATATGTAAATATATAAAAACTATACAGAACATTCAATATTGCAAAAAGACAAACCATCGATTTGCTTCATTTTTCATTTAAATATTGCGAATACTACTAATTATACTACTATTACTATACTACTAATCGTACTACTATTATCATACTACTAATTATACTACTACTATTTATATACTACTATTATCATACTACTAATTATACTACTATTCAAACATTTATTTTAAACGAGTCGACAATTTTTACAAATAAAATGTACTTCAAATCTAGTGATAATTATTCAATATATTCATTAAAAATATAAGCATTACCTTTTGCAAAGATGACATAATGTATCCTTTATAAATTGACGAACCACTGTTTCTCATTTATAATTATATTATTTAAAAAATTTGCAATGTATTATATTTTATGAAATTAAAAAATATATATTCATATTGTGTAACACAAATGTTCAAACAATTCGTATATTTCAACCATTTCATTTCACTTTTATATGGTGTTGCATCTATATGGGTTTGTAATAGAATTGCTTACAATCCAAAACATTGCACAGCAAACCAATTTTTATATTTTTATCAAGAGAATGGTGTACATATTTTTTAAAACGTACATCATAGAATTATAAAAATATAATTGTAAAGCAGAAAATGAACAACAACAATAAAACGAAACAAGTAACTTTTGTTAGTTTTTATTATTATTTCAGTATTATATTACTTAATTTTTTTAAGTAATATTATGTAAATTAGTTTTCTATTTTATTATAGTTATTATTATTAGAAAAATAATTATTAGTAGCAACTGAAACCTCTTCATACTCTGATATACTCATAACATTACATTTGACCGGAAATGTAACAATAATAGAATATAACAGAATTATTTTTCAAGATAATGTTTTCAATTTTAGTGCACAAATAATGATTTACTGGCAACTTTCTATTTAAATGTAAAAGAATAATAGCTATTAAAGTACTCAAACGAAATAAGTTTATCACGGTTTTTGAATATTATACATAAAACATAATTAATTGTAACTTGTCCAATAAATGACAAAGTAAATTATGTTTTTCAAATAGAATAAAATATCAATTTTTTGTTTCCAATCTTAAATCTGCAAATCTACGAATCCTTACCATATTTCCTTATAATCTAATAATACTAGTTGATCAATAAAAAAATCCTTTATGTTTATATATTCAAGTTAAAATATGTGTGATTTTAAACATACACAATACTGAAAAAATTATCGATATTTATAATAGCAAAAATCCTTTAAAAAAGTAATAATTTTGATATTTTAGCTTTTTTAAGTTTTTATCAACAAAAAACTTTTATTAATTTATTCATTTTATTATATTATTTCGTTGATAATATTATTTATTTACTATCCCTGGTATTGTAAAGAGCTGGGTATCCTTTGTATTGTCAATAGCTGCTGGTATCCCTGGTATTGTAAAAAGCTGCTGGTATCCCTGGTATTATCAAAAGCTGCTGGTATTGTCAAAAGCTGCTGTTATCCCTGGTATTGTCAATATATTGTGGTATCCCTAGTATTGTGAAAAGCTGCTGGTATTCCTGGTATTGTCAATATCTTAAGGTATCCGGAGTATTGTGAAAAGCTGCTTGTATCCCTGGTATTGTCAAAAGCTACTGGTATCCCTGGTATTGTCAATATCTTATGGTATCCGTAGTATTATCAAGAGCTGCTGGTATCCCTGGTAGTGTCAAGTGCTGCTGGTATCCCTGGTATTGTCAATATCTGCTGGTATCCCTGGTATTGATTAGAGCTGCTGGTATTCCTGGTATTGTCAATATCTGCTGGTATCTATGTTATTGCCAAGAGCTGCTGGTATCCCTGATATTGTCAAGAGCTGCAAGTATCCCTGGTATTGTCAAGAGCTGCTGGTATCCCTGGTATTGTCAATATCTTATGGTATCCCTGGTATTGTCAATATCTTATGGTATCCCTGGTATTGTCAAAAGCTGCTGGTAGCCCCGGTATTGTCAATATCTTATGGTATCCCTAGTATTATGAAAAGCTGCTGGTATCCCTGGTATTGTCAATAGCTGCTGATATCCCTGGTATTGTCAATATATTATGGTATCCCTGGTATTGTCAAGAGCTGCTGGTATCCCTGGTATTGCCAAGAGCTACTGAGATCCCTGGTATTGTCAATATTTTATGGTATCCCTGGTATTGTCAATATTTTATGGTATCCCTGGTATTATCAATATCTTATGGTATCCCTGGTATTGCCAAGAGCTGCTGAGATCCCTGGTATTGTCAATATCTTATGGTATCCCTGGTATTGTCAATATATTATGGTATCCCTGGTATTGCCAAGAGCTGCAGGTATCCCTGGTATTGTCAAGAGCTGCTGGTATCCCTGGTATTATCAATATCTTATGGTATCCCTGGTCTTGCC
>JAUZND010055109.1:6774-18904 GCA_034780555.1 Coelogynopora nodosa | reverse complement strand
AATTCGGGGAAATCCACCAGCAAAAACCACATGATGTGAATAATAATAAGTAAGCACTAAGCGCAGAGCCTGTACAATAAACAGCGGAGAGACAGAGCACTACCGGTTTAGAGCTATTCAGCTCTCATCAGGTACCCTAGCCTCCCTACTGATGACTGGAATGCAAGTAGTACTTATTTTTTTATACAAAACTAAGTACTAATAAGTACGAACTACGAACTAAGAACGTACGAACTAGGAACGTGCCAAATAAACACGAACACCCTAGGAATGTACGAACTACTAGGTAAGATACAATGCGGGGAAATTATAAAAAATATCACATGATGTGATTATAAAAATGTTGTTAAAGTACCTGTATCTTCCACGCCTATTTCAAATGTAAATTATGCTTCATGCTGTATTTTTACATAAATAAATCATTTAATTAATATGTTACTTGTATATTCTAAAACCATACAGTTAAAATTATAATATAATAATAGCCAAAAAACGTAACACATTTAATTTAATACAGTTAAATATTTCATTTTAAAATTATGTAAAAAACTTATTTTTATTTAACAAACACAAAATATTCAAAACCAAAACAATATGTATAGAAACAATGATTAATGGGTGATATTAACATATTTTGTAAATTATTTGTACATTCATATAACAGATTTACAGCCATATATGAAACATATATAAGTTGGTGTTTTTATACACACATACAAAAGTTTAGTGCTCAAAAAAACAAAAACATTTACAATTTTATAAAATCGCCTGCTGAACAAAATTGAACAAAAACAATATTAAAACAAAACATGATTTTGCCATCGTCCGTTGATCATATAAAATCATACACATATAAATATGTTTGAATGAAATTATTAAATATATTAAGACATTCACGCACTGTGGGGTATTTACAATAAGCAAATAAAACGTTTTTATTTTTTCTGAGAACTACTTTTATAAATAATTATATAATCGTTGTTGTAACACATTTTTAATGCTTATTATAACACCTATTGAACAGCTTAAATCTCCCAGGATAGTTGTTTAAATGTCGACATAAAAAAAGTTCTACATTGATTTTTTTAATAATGCACAATTGTTCTTGGAAACAATAAAATTCATAATCTATAAAAGTTGAATTTGAAATTTCTATTGACCAGATGGAGTGATCTATTAATATTTTTGCTAATAATCAGGCCTATACAAAATGAAGACACATGAATTTGCTTAATTGTGTAAAAGTGGATTCTGGGTGTATCAGAATAATTCTCCTTTTACTATATAGAATTAATGACAAAAATAAAAGCAATAAAAGTAGTGAAACAAGCTAACATCATATACTAAGATACTGTTTCATGAATAAACAGTGCATTTGGTTGTGTCACTGGATTATGCAAAGCTTGCTATGATTCGCATTTTTATTCAAAGCGGATATATCAAGATGTAAAGCTCGTCTTCGATTACCTAAAAATTACAAGACAATATTGCTATAGTGATCTTTAGAATAATAAATAATGTACATCATATGTACTACTTGATACTTTGTTTAGTAGAAAGCATAATAAATTTACAATAATTTGTAAATAAATATATAAATTTCCATGAAAATAAGAATACATACAATATATTGCTATATAGTATATGTAAACAAACTTGTACTATAAAAACAATTTTGAATAGAAGCAGATAAAAATTACACTTATCGCCTAATTCACTAACTTAATTAAGTTTAAAGCTAAAGTGAAAGTAAGGCATAAATAAAAACCGTTAAAAATAGAGAATTAATATAATTACTAAGATTATAATTATTGCTAATCGTTATTAATTACTGAGCCTGCTCGAGGGACTGTCTGAATTACTATCCACTCAACCTTACCCGTTATTGCATTATTTACAATACTCACATTAATTATCTATTGCATTCATTATCCCCTTTATTCAACACAATCCATTCCATATTAATTGTAAACCTTTCAATGTTTTAATTATCTATTACAAACCATGCTTATTTAATTTATTCCAATTATTCAATATTACTATTGCAATTTGTTTTATCAACCTGGATACATCATTTATAAAGGCAGTTATGTTGGTAAACAGAACAGTGCTGTCTAATTACCTTGATATTGATAAAATCAATAATAGTAACTTAGTTATGAAATTGTACAATCGGAATGAATTAAACAACATCATATTTACCCTCTGTATAAATGTCATGATTGAAGGCTCCAGCAGATAACGGGATACTAAAATAGACAATAAAAAAATAAAAAAATAAGAGTGAAAATAATTTCATATAAGGAATCAAATGAAATGTATAACATTTAAACAATTGATTCCACTCGGCTTACTTGTCCCGTCCAGGTTTGATCTCTGTTTCAAAATATCCAAAAACCGGTCGATGGTCAGAGTTAGTAAGGGTCTGAATCGAGTCATAAGCTGTGCAAACCACTGCGCCCTTTCGTCGACTCTTGTACAAAATGCGATCCTGAGTGGAAAATTACTTATTTTTAGAACACTTACTTACGTATAGAAAGTATAAACTTTACTGGAATTATATATTGTCTTTTCCTTTATCGACTCAATTGTAGACATTTTAAAGGAATCCCCAAAATATTATTATTTGACTGCATTTAAATAGGATAAAACATAATTGAGATTGGCGTCTTAATCTGTGTTGGTCATATCCAAAATTGAATAAAACTTTATGTCGATTCAAAAATAAAAATATATTTTCCATATTCAAGTTAAAATAATATGTTGACAATATGAAAAAGGCAGTTGACAACCAATAACATACGATTTATGTAGCTTTAACAAATATACAGAATCTATAAGAACGATAAAGATGATATTTTTTATATAGATAGTCCAATGGGGGTTCATTCAATAGAGAAAACAACAAAAATACTAATGAAGTCAATAACTTGTGGGGATGACAAGTTAATAATAGGAGCCTAATACCAGTTCTAATACGAGCCTACGTCGAACTGCCAAAATAAGGCTTGTAATAGCTGGAATACCACAAGACGTAGCATCTCTGAAAACAGGGTGTATTAATGATGCTGCTGACAAAGTTTACATACATCGTCAGTATTTCGAGAAAGAAATCTGTCCATTTCTTCTCCTCAGCGCACTACCTCAGAAAATGAAATCAGTGGAGGAAAATTAATATTCTCAAATTGTTCGTTCAATAATTGAACATTTTAATTATTAATTATTCTCATCATTCATGTAATATACTAGCAAATTACCTATAATGTAGGTAATCTCATGTCGTTTAAATTTCTAAACACTTTTTAATAAACAATACTGATTGAAATACACTTTTACCCAGAGAATCTACAGTAATACATTGTAGAAAATACAGGGTGAAGTTGAATACATACAATATATTTACTTATTTCAATAGATACCTAAAACTACATAATTTCAAATTAAAGTTCACAGAAGATTATTTAAATATAGTCAAGCAGAAAACCATATAGAAACACATTAAATGTTAATATATATATATTGGTAGATATGTATAAAAAAATAATGATTATAAAAGGGATCAGTTTATTTTTATTAATACTATA
The DNA here is from genome assembly GCA_034780555.1 of Coelogynopora nodosa. Lineage (NCBI taxonomy): Eukaryota > Metazoa > Platyhelminthes > Proseriata > Coelogynoporidae > Coelogynopora > Coelogynopora nodosa. The sequence continues at coordinate 15,320 of JAUZND010055109.1, read as the reverse complement.
ACTTAATATTATATTATTTTTTTAATATTCGTGTTGTTATTGTTAAAATAATATACAGTATTTGCATTTTTATAATTTTCATAAATTCAGTACAACATTATATGATTTGTCTATACATCTAGTTTATCTAAAAAGTACATACAATATTCTTAATTTTCTTGTACGCTATATATTGCTCGGATGTTTTTTCTACATTACGTCTAAAATCAGGGGGATAACAGTTTTTAAGCATTTGAAATATAAAACTAAATTAATTAATTAAAACTGTTTATTAGGCATTTAGTATCTGACTCAGTCAATTTGTAACTATGAATGTCAACGTTTAACTAATAGCCTTAAATATTTAGTTATCTAATAAGAAATGATTGCTATATAAAAAAAAACTAAAAATTAAATAAACTGTATAGCTGTTATTAAATAAAATCATACCCCTATTATAGCGCGATCCATTAACAACGGTATATAGCTCGTGTATAAAATGGTACTTACAGTATAAGATGGAACCCGATTTTTATCTGATGTATCAAAGTCATCCGAAAAGAGATCGTATTTATAAGTAGGAGGAAAATTAATCCGACCTTCTTCAAATTCTTGAAACACATGACCTGGAAGGAAAGGTAAAATTTCGATTATAACCAGGAAAAATGCGAGCTTAATGAAGATCTAGACTTTTTAATTAATACCCTGAAAATAACTTTTCCATTAAAATAATTGTATCATTTAAATTATATTCATAATCAGGACATTACAATTTTCACATAGTGTCTTTTGGACTCTGGTGACTGTAAAAGTAGCATACAAAAGGAAAAGTATTACGTATAGGAACACACCATTATTTTCGGTAAAAACAACGTTCGACGTAGGAGAGAAAATGTCACAATAAATAAAACCTTTCAAATATACTACTGAAGCATATTCATCGTCAGGGAGATCTGGACAAAGCTGTTAGATATTATTATATGTTAGTTCTTATTTTATATTAAAAAAATTATAATCGTATTTTATTATTAGAAATTATTAGTTCAGTCACGTTTGAATTAAACCGCTTTTTCAGGCATCATCGCGCCTTATAATTTTTTCATGAAATTCATGTGATACATACTTAAAGAACGTCACAAAAGATAAACATCATATTTCTTTGCAAGTTGCACACACTTTGGGAATACTGTAGGAACTTTTCCCCATATCATCCTGAAAGCATATTAAAACATTATGTTCAGTATTAACAACTGCAGTTATAATATTAAATAACAAAAAGAGACTCGAGAATTTTACTGTTGATAAAAAATGTTGCTGTAAAGTGTGTAACTAAATGTCATTGTTCTGCTCTAAAATTGAAAGAAACATCAAATAATAATGAGTTCAATAATTCATTTTAATAAACAACTTCAACTACATTCATGGAAATGTGTACCCCACCCTCTATGGTGTCTTAATTTTATTGCACATTTGTGCGGATCTCAGGAATTATCGAAATCAGCTCCAAATTGCCTGAATTCAGGAAATTTCCGTCATTCTATGATGTTTGTTTTTTTGTTAACTAGTTATTTGGTATCAATGGATATTGATTTTAACTAGCTTTATGCAAATCGGTTCCTTTATGAAGTACCTAGCGGGCCTTGTATAGAACTAATGAATATATATATATATAGAACTAACCATATTTCGTTGGTGTGGAGTGTGGTCTGCTGATGAAACAGCGCTGTCCAGATCTCATTTTGAAAGGTTTCATTTATTGTGACATTTTCTTTTCTTATAATTTTCAAAGTACGTTATTACACTTTTTTCTCCTTATTTTTTAAATGTGATTTAATTGACAATCGATACATATAATATGGGGAGATATCTTTGTACCCTCAGTTTAGTATTCTCACTTCTCGCATAATTATATAATATAGTATGAGTCATATAGCTACCGTCTATTTGTGTGTGTATACTATTTTGTTATTGCTTTGTTATTTGGCTATAGTGGGAGCAATGCATTATACATACAATTAATTAATTTTACAATGGATATATGAAAACGTAAACATACTGCACCTCCACCTTAAAATTAGGTAACTGAAAGATGTAAATAGATAGTCTATAGAGAGAAATATAGAGTGGAAAGATACTGCTGGCGGATAGAGAGAAAGAGAGAGACAGAGAGAGAGAGAAAACATTCACCTTCTGCCCGAGCCTTCAACAATTCATCTGCATGTAAAAGATCTTCATATGTTGACGAGGCACTCGGTTGCTTGATAGCTTCCATAACGCGTTCGACGATTTCCCGGGGCCGTTCAATTCTAAAGTTGAGGTCGCCGGCCCAGAATATTAAATCAAATCGTTGTGTGATATCTTTCGCTGAAAAAGTGAGCAACCAAAATCCATGTGTATCTGTGTTTTGACATATTCTGGTAAAGATTAAGTGCAGTAAATAAAATAAGTAATAATAATGATAGATTTTTTTAATTTAAATTGCGTTTCAAGCTGACCAAAAATAATTCAAAACATTTAAAAAACAACAACATTTTACTAAATTCAACTTTTAAAAATTCTAGATAAGCTTGATAACAGATAGAGAGTGTATTAGAGAGAAAGGTATTATAAATAAGTTGAGTAAGAAACACCAGACGGGAATGAGTATATAGATTTCGGTTTCATCGATTGTGTAAGGATCAATTTACATTGAACATCTTTAAATAAAAAATAGACTACGACCTTTACTTTCAGCTAACTTTTTATCCTTATTCTCAGATTCACAAAGTTTACCCAAGAAATGTACGGTAACCCAAGATTTAATTGTATTTTTAAACTATTTTCTATTGGATGATAAATGTTGCCACTCAGTCGCGTACTCTGTTGCGATGCATCCTTGTTCATGACTAGTTTGGGGAGGTCTAAGGTGGCCACAATGCGCTCAAAGTCTTCCACACGCTGGACAAAATTCCCATCATCCGCTGAAAACAATAGCATATTTAATTAATATGAAACATATACTTATATCATGCAAATGTCACGTGTATCTAATGAATATTATATATCTAAATAATTCTCAATATATAAAGTATAAGCTCATGTATAAAAACAGATTATTAAATGTGCCTATATTAAATACCTTTGCTTACAAATTAAAGAATTAATAAATAACGATACATACATTATAGATATCAGTAGGATGGTAAACCATAATATTATAATTATATTGTTGTGCTCGACAAATACATGCAAATAAAGTAATGTCTCAGAAATGGTCAGGTTTGTTTCTTTTACGGAACAGTGTATTCAGCGGTGTATTTAAAGAGAAATCATGGGTCCAAACTCCCCAATATTAGCTCTAACGGCAACAGTCACTTTTGGAAGCCTATTGTATTTAGAACAAATTAAACCACCAGCATTTAAATACTCACTTTTTATTTAGTACATTACGTTGTAGTCTTGCACGCGATTATAAAAATCATATTTGTTTAGCTTAGCCGTCTATTGAATATAAGTGACAAATGAATGTTACAAACTAAAAGCTAAAAATTTTTTTGACAGAGACCAACATTTATAAATTTCTTTAAAAAGAATCCTATTTGTAACTCATATTTTGTCAAGAATCAGCTGAAAATTTCAGACCGACAGCTTTAGTAGGATTTTACTTGTAAACTGTAACCCCGTAGATGCTTCTAACAGTGTCCTTCTCAAAGCTAAAGTTACTCTCGTTTTTAGCATGAAACAGCTTATCCAATCTGGTTGTTAACTAAAATGTGATACTATCAAACTTTATATTATTACTTTTTTGATTAAAATCCGCGACCTATTAAAATATTTAAATTACATAAGAATGTTTTTTAATTATAAATATGTTTAAAGTAGAAAATGCAAAATATTAGACAACAGAAAAAACGTGCCGATTAAAAATGCTCTTTAAAATATACTTTCTGAAAAAACCGAACATATTCTTTATTGAATGTTTCTTTACATATATTTATTTGTAATTTTTTTAGTTTCAAATAAAATTAATTAAACTACATTAATATAATATAATGAACAATTTTATCGCCAGAATGCTTAATATATACAACAACAAAAAAGAAATGCAAATCTTTTCAGTTACAAGAATTGTGCCCAAATTTATATTTTCTATGGAACTCTTTATAGTCAAAAAACATCATAATGATTATTATCGATAGTTCGCGACAATCCCAAATATATATATACCTTTAAAATGTGAACAGATAAACAGAAACGAAGATCCAAAGAGTACAAAACTGATCCCCACAGCACCCTTGGTCCGTACCGCGGCCCGTGTGGAAATAAAGGCTTTCTCTGGAACTGCACAAAGAATAGGTAGAACATGTATCAAACAATTTTATAGTATAGGTTATGTGATTCTCTAATATAATATACAATCAGTTTTTAAACTATATTTAAATGATTCTGATATAAAATACAAGCTATAGTATTAGATACACACACACACTTGGATCTAGGATGCAAAAGTAATAGGGGGAAATTGCCTGCCCGTCTGGTGTATGATTGTTCTGATAAGCTATTATTGCTAATTTAAATTTGAACACTTGTATACCATAATTCGTTATATAAGTCTTATATTAAAGTAAAAAATTCGGATATTATTATTATGATACTACTACTAATCAGGCACGTAGGAATGTTGTGAACATTGGAGGTCTGAATCTTGGGTAGAATTTAAAACTGGAACTGTGGTATATTTATATATAATTTTTCAAGTGAATATTTAAGGAGACGTTGAGCTTAATGTCAAATAGTTAATTTTAGAATATCTAAATTTTATCAAAACGCTGTGACATTTGTTATCCACATTTATATAGGCAAAATAAATTAAAATCATTCTCAAAGTATAATTTATACACAGTTTAATTAGCACTTAATAATATAATAAATGACAATTAATTTAAAGTTTAATAAGCACAATCAACCAACAATTACATTAAAATCAAATTAACCAGAAAAGAAAGATGTATTATATAGCTCCGAGTAAATCAACAAGTCCAAAATTGTCCCTCAATATAAATATGTTTTGTCTCCAATCATACCAATAAACTCGCTTGTAGGACACAGGTTGAGATAAATGAAACAGAAAAGGTAAATAGGGGAAACTGTTCATACTTTAGGCGCATGCACAGTTTATATATCGAGTCTGTATGAACTGCAATCAATAATAAAAACACCAAAGGAATTTTTCTAGAAACTATGGAATGAAAGTGTGTAATTATTGGGTTTCTATGGGAACCGTTGCCAGATAAACCATCAAAATTGTCTTGGGAATAAAATGACATCTTTGTTTATAATATAGAAAAAAAGTGCACAAAATTAAACACTAGAAAAGTTTGCATAGTAGGCATTGAATAACTCACTGTTTGAATTATATATATATAAATTCAGTACAATTAAGAAAATTAGTTGACATGGAGTGAAAGCTTATTTTGGCTTAAAAGTATTTTTTCTGACAACACAAAGCGTTTTTGAGAATAAAAAAAATTGTGCAAAAGAATGACACATAATGAAATAAATATTCGTGCATTTAACTTTCACTTATATGAAGATCATCAGCTGCAAGCGCTAATAATAAAACGACAGACATACCTTGAAGAAAAAGGCATAAAACTAATGATATGTGATCACTATATGATCACCCATCTCCTTTATGAGGATAGCTTACAATGCACGGCCGGCAAAACACAACCGCGGCTCAATTAGTACCTCTCCACTGGGGAATATTACCAACCTTAATTGTGTATGCGTTATTATCCCCTTAATATAAATAAACACAATAATACACTTACTGGACATGTACCAGATCAAGTCCCGATGGAGGAAGACACAGAGTGTGAGTGTTCCATGGGACGCGTGTTCAAATAGGACGTGACTTGGCCCCAGAGTTGCCTGGAGACGGATCAGCAACTCCCGCCTGAAGATCCCGAACAGAGTGTTGAATAAATGCAATATTATTCAAGCTTACACATTACGTTTTTCAAAACAGGTCTAGCATAATACACTGATATACAAACGATGCCACGAGTAAGCCGTAAACTAAATATTCTCTAACTTTTTCAAAAAATGAAAATGCAAGGAATACTGACTGACATACATCTATTTTTTATGATAGACTATACCACCATAGACTTATATTAAAACATTTGATAATCCCCATACTCATACAACATCTCTTGCTACCGTTTCCAAATGTCTCAGGGTAACTTGTTAACATGAATTTTTATCAAATTTTATTAAAAGCGGCTGTTGTAAAGTTATTTTCACATTTAGCAAAAAACGGCTGTTTATTTAAAATTATGAGTTTGCATGCAGTTTTTAACTGTTCGTTGAAAAATAGGCATCTCATCATTTTGTTAAATTATATTTTCTCCTATATTGGTGTAGCTACACGGTTATTCGTGGTCAATCCATTGAGATTATCAAAGATTATTTATTTTTAAAATTTAATAAAATATTAATAAAATAATGACAAAAATAATAACAATATATTTAATTATGTTTTATTTTATGCAGTTATACAGTTTTATATTTAATGTATAAATATATTAACGAATTAAAATAAAATATGATAACATTTGAAAAAAAATTAAAATATGTAAATAATTTTTTTAAATTGGCAAAATAAATACAGGATGTTGACTAATTGTGTGTGTAAACACAGTGTGTGACTAACAATAAATATATGTTTATCGTTCTTCCCATAGAAGCGTCAGAACCAAAACGTCACAGTTGAATGATTAGGACTTTCACCGACAGTTGCCTATAAGGCTATAAGTGTCCAAACAGAAGCGCTTAATTGGAAAACAAATAAGTCCATAACATTTATTTATACTTGTATTTTAAACACAGTTTATCTAACATTGGCTAGTCATACATTCGGATTTTTTCTTTTTAAAATGTTGCTGTTTTGATTTAGAATTAGATCAAATTTGTTATTAATGTGTTTATTTAAAGTAATGTATTAAAAAATAAAGCAATCTCCATATTGTTACTATTCACATCTTCACAGTTCTTCCGTAGAACCGTATAAAGAAAATGCTAGTAATTATAAAGTAATAGTCTTAACATTTACGAATATATAAAAACTTTATTTTTAACACATGTTACTTTTAAATGTTAGGCTACACGACAATAAATTTTTAAAATAATACATTTTCAATGTCACCTTATTCTTAGTATTAAATTGTTTAATAGATAATAATAACATATAATAAACATTGAAAAAGAACGTTTATTAAATACAGTTAATTCAATGGTAGAGATTCAAATATCTGCCTAAGCGTTGTTTCGAATTATAAACTGAACTACGCGTTCAAGAATGAATAATATTCACCAATAAAAATATATATTCTTTTATATATATATACTTTTCACTCACTTGTCCGTGGGACCTTCTTGAATACAGATAGCGTAAATGTTGGGCACAAACTCCACATTATTGGGAAAAAGAAGACTCTCTAGAGAGTTGGGATATTTCTGAAAATCAAGAAATGTATCTATATAACTGGGTATACAATATATATATAGGCTATAGTTCAAATTCAGAAAATTATCCAGTTTATCAAACAAGTATCTCCTCATGTTATATAGCATAGTAAATGACAACATTCCTTTCTATTCTTCAAGACCACGACATTCAACATAAAATTGTACGTAAAAATATGAAAAATTTAGATCTGATCAGTAATGTCTTATATATTAATATGTAAAGCGAGTAAACGTATGTCCATTGATATAATCTTTTAAATGATATAATAATTTATTTATATATTGGCCTTTTTTTACCAATTTATTATTAACAATAGATTAAACGAAGTCACATAACATACAATAACAACAGTTTAAAGAAAAATTTAATAACTAAAAAACAAATATAATAATGTGACACGCGAAAAGTATGTATAGTTTAAAGAATTATCTGATAAAACAATTTTACAAAAATAAAAAAAGAACCTTAATTAAGACTTTTCCTTGTTTTCTAATAGAGTACGGAAACAAAGAAACTGTCTCTATTACTATAATTTTATGTAATGTACGCATAAAACAACACAAAAAATAAATAAAAATAATATAAAGCTAAAATTTTATTTAGATAAAATGTTTAGTAAATTAATTGATTATTTCTATACACATACTCTTTATCTCTAAAATTATTGAAAGAGGCGGAATTAGTGTTTTCAAATTTAACTCATTGTAAAACTAACTTTACCCAGTATAATAGGTGCTTATTCTTGTATATAATTGGCGGAAACTGTTTAAAAATAAGGTCAAGGTCATCTTTTGCTCCCTTACAATGCACCATGAGTTTATTTGCTAAGTGTTGAGAGCATTTTTACCATTATAAAATGACACGACCTTTCCAAACCACACGTAACCTTCAGCAATCTAACAATTATGTCGTACAAAATTTCAAGACGTACAATGCAATAGTTGTACATTTCATATTGCATCCATACAGAAATATTGATGTTTTACATAGTTTAGCACTGAAATGAAAAATGCGGAGCTAAAATTCATACTATTATAAATTTGACGTGGTACCT
>JAUZND010055108.1:0-41640 GCA_034780555.1 Coelogynopora nodosa | reverse complement strand
CAATAGGAAAAAAAAAAGTCGGTCAAGGTCAAGGTCACGGGGGGGGGTGGGGTGAGTCATCAAAAAAAATAAAAAATCGGTCAAGGTCACGGGGGGGGGGGTTATGCAGAAAGAGATGTTCCATACTACTTATGCTGACTGTGAAAACTATTTTCGCATGTATATGTACACAGTTATTTTATAACTAAACATTATATTATAGTATAATATTATACATTATATAATATATATATATATATAATATATACAATATACAATATCTTTATAATTATCGCTCTGCATTAAAGTGAATAGCTTGTCAGTTTTCTTCTATACATAATAACTGCTCCCATTAATATATACATGCGTGAAAACACCAGACTGTGTTATCGACTTTCAAATCAAAATAAAATATTATTAATTAAATTTTAAAAATAATTATGAATTCAATTATTTACATACTAATGTTAAGTACTTCTCCTGTGACTATATATATATATATAGCTATAATTTTAACCCTACTTTATACATATCAATTTATAACGCACGCAAAGATTGCAAAATTTGGATCAGACTGTTCTATTTTGTCAGAGAAACTGAAATACATATATTTATTTACATATAGACGCACACACACACACCCAGATAGAAGCGTCTGATTAATTTCAAAGTCGTGTTATGCTGTACGTATATAAGAATAAAATATAAACTTGCGATGTATTAAGTCTAAGTTTAATTATAATATTAACCATCATTAAATTACTACTTTAGCCATGGGGTCGTTGGCAAACCAAGTTTTTTTGTATTATTATAACATATGAAAAACATAAAACATAATAAGTCACAACGATTTAATTGCAAATTGATATAGAATCTAAAATATATCTTATAATATGTATGAAAAATTATATATAAATGTATAATGGTTTACAATAAATTATGTTAGTAAAAGCCATGGGAAAGTAGAGGGCACATATATGCAAATTTAAATACAAAATAAATATGTTATGATTCAAATTCACTCTCAAGCTGTAACAACCACCTCTGGTGAAATTTAATCACGTCGTAAAAACATAATATGATCTAAATATGAGAATAAAAAAGGATAAATCTGTGCCAAGTTATGGTCCTAAATTAATGACTGATCATTTTGAAAAATACTTTTCTAATGTATTGGCGTAATGAGATATTATATAATGAGATGTAATGAGATGTTGTGTTTTTTTAAAGATACAAAAACTGTTGTAATCATGTAAGTTGTTGTGTTCAATTCATCTAACTAATTGATAATGCTAATATATTAATTTGTTGATTAACTGATTAATTAACAAATTAGCCAAAATTCGGGTTCAATTGATTAAGTGAATTAAATTACCAAATTTTAATACAATTGATAGATGTTAGTTTATAAATGAAAATTAAATAGGAGTTAATAGGATTTTACGATTGCTAGTAATTGAAAACGAAAAACACATTTGAAAACCAATTTGCATAAATGTCAGGAGAATATTTCTTGTCTATAGCCAAATGTTGGAGGACTGAATTTAAGATAAAAACGTAAGGCTATACCTATACAGAACATTGAATATATATAATACAAACATGCTTTTATTTACTTTTGTATAATGAGATACCATATATTGAGATACTCACATTCATGCATCTTTCTAATAATCGCCAAAAATGACTAATTAGGCTCAGTAATATACTTACAATATTTTGGGGGGACACAATATACCCTGTCATCACCCGAGCTCCCGATTGTTTTGTCTTATGCTTTGATCTTCAAATTGTCAACTATTATAAACAAATTCGGTAGTTTAGTAACTATATATTCTACTGTATGAACTGTGTGCAACGGGTGCTATTGCATAATAACAGTTTTCAGCATTTTGAACTAATATTAATTAATTTAAGAAATATAGAAAACAACAACTGAAAAGAAAATGTTTTGGTGTATTGGCAAGTTTCCGTGTAACACTTTATTAAGCCACACATATACTGAGGTACAACTTGATGTTTGTGTGCAGCACAATAAAATACCGAATAACATACAGAGGGGGGAGATAGGCAATGAGGGGTGTACAAAGAGAGAGAGATGGATAAATCAATAGAACTCAAAACCAAAGAGAAAACATAGAGAATTCTAATAAGCACATGGAGGAAATACCAACGAAGACGGCCGGCTGCATAGTGTTTCGCATAAACGCATTTTGCATAATCATTTGTTCTCTGGTTTATGATTAGGTACACACTCCGAAATTCAAGGTGTCGTAATTGGTATAATAGAGTGTATGCATTTAGAATAATAATTAATTTCTCTGAACTATACTTACATCATAGTTACATTAAAATTGAATGGATATGCCAAATGCGACTATGCGAAATGGGATTATGCGAAATGCTATGACACCACGAAGACAACTGTTAAACACGATAAAGTTAACCCGCATGCATGATGTTGATAGTAGGTTTGAGTTTGTGAATCTAAAGAAATAAAAATTGATAAAGGTTAAATAATCATATATACAAAATATATATCTGCAAAAATGTACTGCGAAATATTACTTTTAGTTGCTTAAACTAAAATAGAAAATACTGATTGAAAACAGTCAACTTTTAGTATTACAAATGATGAGTTAATAAACTACAACATCGCGTTAATTTTTTGAATGCAGCTTCATGTACATAAATTCGTATGAAAGAGGATGATAAAATATAAGAGAATTTATTAACACCTAGTGAATGATTTCGGAATTAATTTTTTTAAATTATTGTCAGAGATACAGAAATTCATGTTTTACTTTATATAATTATATAACCAAACTAACATTTCTTGCTACAATTGTTATTTAAAAAGAATTATAATAGTTCACATATAATTTATGTGAATTTATATAAATTAAATTATTAAATTATTTATTATTATTTATTAAATTAAATTTATTTAAATTAAAACGGGGTATAATACATAACATAATTCAACAATTACACTGTGATGGTATTGGAGTATGAAAATTTGCTGTATAAATGTAAATCCATATATCTACATCTGTCAGGCGTTTCTTATACTGGATTGAGTCGTTGTCAGTTTCAAAAATATCAAAAAGACATCAAATAGAGCTCATTACGAAAATATGCGCTATACCTATCGGTACACATACTTAACGCATTTGTGAGGTGGAAATGCTTGTGAAGTGGGATTGTTTGTGAAATTGAACTGCTTTGAAAGTGGACACTGCCATATGTTATAACCTAGGTTATTTCAACTAAAAGATAAAAAATGCATGCGACACCAAATAAACCGGGGGGACAACAAAATGCAATACTAAACAACTCGACAATTAAAAAAAAGTAATAGAAGGAAGTACACGAAACGAAACAGGAATAACTGATCCAATTGAAACTGGTAGGGAAAATTAACAGACAACCAAGAAAAATATATAATGAGAAAATGCAACCTGGAAGAAGCTAAGAAGTAAAATAATCATATAACTTCAATTAGTAATTATAATATTAAATTATACATATAAAAAAAATGTGCTTAAAGCAAAATAAGTTGGTGTTCTGTACAAAGTTAGCTTTTTTATGCGCTTATAAAATATTTTTAATGATTTATCCATTATTGTTAATATATTTTATTGTAAAAAATATGTTATTTTTACATATGTATGCACATACAATTTGAATTTGAATTAATTCTGAGGAATTAGTGTGTTATTTAATTATATATGTATGTAATATAATGTGGTATTTAAATTGTTCCTACTAAACTTATAAGTAGTTCATTATAAGTAGTTTAATTAAAATGTACAACTATTAACAGAATTTTTACGTTTTTTACGTTTAAATGGTGTATTTGAGTAATTTCTAGTTTTAAAGTCTTTTTCAAAGCCTCGTGTAGGCCTACTGTTACATCGGTGAATTATTATATATTTGTATATTTATATTATTATTCATTATCTTCTGTTTACTAAATACTTGAAAGTAGAATTCACAATAAATAAGACGTTGTTAAAGATAATACGTAATACACTGACAATAAAAAGTAGGTTATTGGGTGGGTCCAGTCTATAAAATGTACTTGTAAGTAATTGCAACTGTTATCATTCGCATTTTGTCATTTGAATGAGGAAATGAGAGGATGATAAGTCATGCCTGTAGTTGCTATAGCAACTCAATTCATAGCAAACTCTAGCAAAAAATTCATATGTTAACTAAAGCCATTATCCAGGACACAAAACCAAAACGGACCGAAAGTAGAAGCTGACTTAAAGAGATACAGTAGAAAATTAATAAGGTGCGGGACTTAGGACCCTCAGCACGCGAGAGATAGCGCGCGAGAAAAAATTTCATTAATTAAACAAAGATTAAATGGGCATAAGATGGAATGTCCAGTTTTACAGATTCTACCATAACTAGTAGGCCTAACAGTAAATCTGTTAATAAGAATGGCTAGAAAATTAGGATGCTGGTGAATAACTGTCATGATGGAAATATATAATAATAATATATGTTTGCAAAAAGCTGACATATTGCAGTATATTGATTATAAAATGGCATAATATGATACATGGTATTACACAATTAATATATTCTATAGAAGAAAAATGAAGTGCAATTAGACCCCTATACTTCTAAACAAATAAAACCATATTGACATTACGAATTTTAAAAAATACACCGGAAGATTAAATTCCATCACTTGAGCGTTTAATATTCACACAATGAGCTTTTAAAATGACACCTGAAAGTATATAAATAAAAATTAATTATGAAATTAAAAAAAATTATCGCGACTCACAAAGTTATTTATGTTAATGAATATGTCACGACTGTAAGATTTCTTCTTCTGTGATATCTAGCATTAAAAAAATATTTTATAATTGTTTAATATTATCTATTAAAAATATATCCACTGTGGTGCCTCACATTTTTTTGTGCGATGCTATAGATTTTCTGATTAAAAGTGACTTTTGAAATATTAAATGCATAAAACAACATTTTAGTAATTTGAATCTATATGAAATTTTCATACACAGTACAAAGAAAACATCTTCGCATATAAAGCAATTAAAAAATAAGTAAATCTCGTGAAAATGCTTACTTGACCACTTTATAGTTGAGCTTCTTCATGAAAAATTATAGATTTTAAACAAAAATCGATAAAATTTGACAGGAATAGTATACTTATAATTTTTCTGATCAGTGGATATTAATTAAAAATCCATTTTTTGCCAAAACTTTTGCCTTTATTGCAATAAAATAAGTTATTCTTTAGGAAAGCGGTACATTTTCTGAGAGCTTAAAAGTTCTATCTTCAAAAATAATAACAGTTTCACATTACATATTTTATAACTAAAATTTGTTTAAACGATACAATTTTAAATATATGTTTCCGAGTAGATATATGTTCCCGTAAAATAAAGCATATAATTTCTGTATATACTTTTAAAAACAGTTTCTCAAATATTGATGTATTTTTTACCAAATTTATATTTAATTATACCTCATTTTAATAAATGAAATATCAAAATGAGCTAACATTGTCAAAACATATTCAATAAAAAATAAGAAAATTTTTGCCATTTAAAGTGACACATGGGTCACTGCTCGGTATTTATCATACTTTTAGTAATAATTACAGACAGAAACCTGACAAGGAAATTCGCTGATAAATTATTAACATTTCCATATTTTTATGATCACACGGTTAAGTGTCTCTGGCGTAATGATTTGACCAAAATAATATTGTTTTTTTACTAAATAATGTACTTGTCCAAGTGGTAAATGGATTAAGCCGATATTTTGAATAAACTCATTTTGTACAAGTTAAGTATTTCATGTGTATTTTAAATGATCACTTTATTTATATATAAAATAACATTTGTTTAATTTTGTTATTTAATTCAAATTTTTAATGTTTAAAAAAAGTTATTTACTGTTATTTATATCTTAATAGTTAAACTTTAGAAGACATTTAAATATTTTAAAAGGATGTATATATAAGAATTTAATTAAGAAATTAATATATCTTCATTAACAAATATCAAAGGGTTAAGGTATATTTAACTAAGTAATATTTTAATTTAGAAACATTGGTCATGGTTTTGTACCAGAGCTTGTGTGTATTTTGTGCCAGAGCTTGTGTGTATGGGTGCTAGAGCTTGTGTGTATTTTGTGCTAAAGCTTGGGTGTATTTTGTGCCAGAGCTTGTGTATTTTGTGCTATCTAGAGCTTGTGTGTATGGGTGCTAGAGCTTGTGTGTATTTTGTGCTAAAGCTTAGGTGTATTTTGTGCCAGAGCTTGGGTATATTTTGTACAAGAGCTTATGTGTATTTTGTGCTATAACTTGTGTGTATTTTGTGCTAGAGCTTGTGTGTATATTGTGCCAGAGCTTGTGTGTATGGATGCTAGAGCTTGTGTGTATTTTGTGCTAAAGCTTGGGTGTATTTTGTGCCAGAGCTTAGGTATATTTTGTACAAGACCTTGTGTGTATTTTGTGCTAAAGCTTGGGTGTATTTTGTGCCAGAGCTTGGGTATATTTTGTACAAGAGCTTGTGTGTATTTTGTGCTAGAACTTGTGTGTATTTTGTGCTAGAGCTTGTATATTTTGTGCTAGAGCTTGTGTATTTTGTGCTAAAGTTTGGGTGTATTTTGTGCCAGAGCTTGGGTATATTTTGTACAAGAGCTTTTGTGTATTTTGTGCCAGAGTTTGTGCGTATTTTGTTCAAGAGCTCGGATGTATTTTGTGCCAGAGCTTGTGCGTATTTTGTTCAAGAGCTCGGATGTATTTTGTGCCAGAGCTTGTGTGTATTTTGTTCAAGAGCTCTGATGTATTTTGTGCTAGAGATGTATTTTGCGCTAGGGCCTAGGAATATTTTTTACTGCGTGTTGGCAGTTCTACTGTTAGGGTTAGAGTGATTTAAATATGATAATATAAAAAATAATTCAATTTATGGTAACAATTAAATAAGCTGGAAAGAAAATGTGATAATTTAAAATTGATTTCACAATTTCGAATTTGTAAAACAATATGTACATCTGGATTATTTCCAGTTTAAAAAATATGTATTGGTATCCATTATGAAAATAAAACCAAATGGAAAACAGCTAGACTCAACTGAATGTTTATATTACGTATATTTAAATGTAAAAACATGATATGCATAAGTTTCAGATTGTACAGTTAAAATGTTAACGTAACTAGTCTAGATAGTCAAATAGTTAAATAAATACAAAAAAACAATAATAGATTATATGAGTGTGTAAAAGTTGTACTAATGAGCAAATATTATACTTTTTATAATGATTATTGGATTAAAACTAAAAAGGCCTAAACGCTTAAATATATATATATAAATATTATATCGTAGTAAACACTGTATTTACTATAAATTTTAATGTTTAATAATAAAAAGCTACACAAATATCAAATGTATTGGCAACATGTAGTAAACATCATTCAAATATATACTATAATACTTTTATAAATAAGGGATACATGATCACATTCCTGCTATCTTGTTCATTTAAGCCAGATATGCTAGTTAACTTCAGAAATTAAAAAAATATCTAGTATGACAAAATATAAAATTAATTAAATATAAGTATGGTTTATCTGAACGCATTTGCTGTGCAATATCAAAATAACCAAGATTTATAAATTTGATATTGCGCTATGTGAAAAATTTCCGAACCTCGCATCACTGGATTTTTTACGTGTAAATAACTCCACAAAAAACGCGTCTTACATGATTAACGCATGTATGTTTGGGTTGCTTCGCTACTACAGCTTTTCGTCTCACCACTGTTACCATTCATCTATCTATTGTCTAGATCATCGCCAATCCCAACGCCCCTGAGTCTCAGATCAATCTGTTGGTGGGAATGTTCGTCGTGGTTTATTTTTTATATAAAATTTATATAAAAATTTATATTTTTTTACATATAAAAATTATTTTAAATATAATTTATATTTTCTAGTTGTCGGAGTTGTCTAAAATAAAGAATGACGTCACTACATTGTGAAGTCTCATTCCCTATACCAAAAAACGTTATTTACGAATTGATACGTGATTGACAACTGAAACATATAACATAATTTACTGTCGATTAAGGAAGTCGATATGGTCACACGACCTTCTCATCTCCTTGACACTTCTGGCTGCCTGATTGAGGCACTGAGTAACTCGCTCGTCCATTTTGTTTCTAGTAGGTCGGGCAGTGGGCCGGCGAAGATTCCCACTACTTTCCAGCAATACGAGATCGTCTGTGACGTCAGAGGGATTGGTCAAGTCAGGCCAGTGATTCTGATTAGCGGGTGAAGCGCCGCGGGGTACACCACGTTTTCGACTTCTGCTCCGGCTTCTGCGTGACTCATACCGATCGATAAGCAGGGAGACCTCGAAGTCGTCGGCATCACTGCCCGGGTCGAGCGAGCGAACCTCGGGGTAATGTCGTTCGGGGCTTGGTGTTCGACAGCGGTGATTGTGGTGCGCTAGGCTGATAGGTTCGTCCACCGGACCGATGCGCGTGCCAGTAGGGCGACCGTACAATGGAGTCGGGGTGGAGGGCTTACTGCGGGCCGGGGACATGTTACGCCGAATGGAAGCGGGACTGAAATAGTAATGAGGATGGAATCAGCAATAAAATAGACAAAAGCACTGGAGTAGTAATGAAATAAACAGCAAGATGGCCAATTATATTTATTAATTATGCTTGCAAATGGGTTAGACCTGCTGCAAATGTTTAGATTGTAAAATATTCACCAAATGTATAATATAATATAAGAACAGGTTCAATTTCGGAAATATCAGTTAACAATGTTCAACAGTTATATTTAATCAAAGGCTGTAATTTTGTGAATCAATAAATATACGTTAAAAATGTAGGCTTACATAAAAAATAGAATTATGTCAATATTTATATCAATTATTCAACATAAAAATATAAACATAATTTTAATAATATATATTTTTTTAATATTTTCAAAGATAACAGATACATTTTATCCGAAATTATTGAAATAATTTTGCTATTTATTTTAAATAATTTATTTACAATTTATTGCAATTGGTAGTTTATAAATATAACTCATAAAACAAAATATGTATAAATACACTGAAAAACTTGTTTGGTTATATTTCCTAAATGTATTCAAATGTTTCCGTGTTTGTTAATATAAAAAAAATAAAAATTATAGAACTAAAAAAATTATGTTTTAAACATTATATTGTAATTATATTATACATTTAGTATGTTCTGCTATTTATTATATTTAATAATGTTTAATAATTTAATAAAATAATATTATATTAATATATTTAAATATTATAATATCTGTTTACATAAACATTCAAATATACATTAAAATATATTAATATAATAGTATTTAAAAAAAAATTATTAAACATTATTTAATATATTAAATACAAAATACAACGACATACAAAATTTACAAAATAATTACAATATAATATTTAAAACAATAAATGTTTAGTTATGTAATTTTTATATATATAATTGCAATTGGTGTTTTAATAGGGGATTTGTTCGTGTTTAGGTCGATAAATGAGTAGATTAATCATCAAAATAATATGATCAATAAAATATTATAATCCATAAAAATATGTAATTGGCATTATTAAAATGGGTGAACGATGTGCCACGTTACAGAAAAACAACAATTAAATTGAAATTGTTAATATGTTAATAAAAAATATTATAATCCTAAATCCAGACATGAAATAAAATCAACCCTGCAACTTTATTTCAAAAGCTGAAATAAATCGAAATCTTGTTCAAATACTGAAATAATCGAAAATCCTTTATAGGCTACAACCTTTAAAAATAATCTTTATTTTTATTTAATTAAATTTAAAGCAACATTAATCATTAACTATTAATTCAATTATTTTCTACATTCTTTTTATGGAACACTTTTTTCATTCTGTGATTTATATCCTTTTAATCCATGAAGCTGACTAAACTATATCAATTATGGAGACTGTGAAAGGCAACGGTGAGGTATAATGAAACAATGAGGAGTACAAGAAAGAGATAGAGAATAAAGAAAGGAAATCGAAACTATTTAGGATTATATCAATTGGTGGAGGAAGCGGAGGAAACTCATACCCTCATAAATTCTTAAACAATATTACACCCGCGTAATAATTTTATGGTTAAACAAATGAATGGATTTTAATGCAAAAAAACATTTATTGAAATTTTATTGATCAATTATAATAAGTTTACCTTTTTGGGCGTGGACATGCCAGCACCGGAAAATCTTTCTTAATATTTTCAATGTTTTTCCGAATTTTTGCATACTCATTTTCCATAGAGCTACTTCTGGGCTGGGTTCTTTTGTAGCCGTAGTGTTGCAGCTCTCTTCGAAGTAATTCTATATCGTGGTCGTAATGCTCGTGGACTAAATACTACAGAGAACATACAGGGAGAAAGAAACACAATTATGAGTAGTTTTCTTTATATACATATAATTATTATTGCTAATTATTAAATGATGTCTAAACATAACTATATTAGATATTTATCTTTTAATTATATTTAATATTTAAAAATAGTTTACTAAATCTTTTATTGAATAATTACTACACTGTATCGTCAATATTTTCTATAAACAGCCCTATACGCAAAACTGTGACACTCAAAAAGTTATAGATAACGCAGGACACATTGATAAAAACCGTCCTTCCATTAGAACATTTTTTTCTCCACTTACCGGCGGTCGATTCAGCGCAGTCCCGTGCATGAGATCGTGATGATGATGGTGATGCCCATGGAGCGACCTGTCGTGCTGACCTTCCCCCATACTGCAGTAGTGACGATGACAGCCGCCCAGATAGGCGAAGTCGCAGGTGCAGTAGGGCCAGGCCAGCTTGACTGGCGGCGGCGGCGGCAGGGGCATGGGTAGCGGCAGTGGCGGTGGAGGGTTGTGCAGGCGGCCTGGCACACTGCCAAGGAAGGGGGTCTGAGTCTGTCGACTCAGTAGTGTCTGGGTCGCGTGAGCGTGCACCGGGGACGTCTGCGGTGTGTTTGGGACCGAGTTGGGTGTCAGAGTTTGGTTATGGCATATTGTCTTCAAAATTGAGTTTAACTTGACTAATTATTATTTATAAACGGCAAGAATGATACTAATCGCTTTTATTAAATAAAAAGTATGCAAAATATTATTACGCCTCTTTTGACGGTAGGCAAATGGCTATTTAAATGCTCCGGAATAGCCTGCTAAATTATATCGTAGTTAGTGCTTCACGAAAAATAAGGTGCAATAGTATTATTGTGTTGACCTATTTCCAATTAAAACTTACGTGTTTGGCAACTATACTAATACGATACATACACTATAAGTACTATTTTTTATGGATTTGATGCCAACTTTTTCTGATTACTCCCAATGGCTAGTCCACTAATTGGAAACTGTTCTAGGTACTTTTTTTATTTGTTGTTGGTCATGTTTCCACTTAGAATTGTTGGTTGGTACAGATTGGGCAATTGTTGTTTCTTATTGGTTCGCAGTCTGTTACGTAAGATTATTTATAGTTGCTGTATTACATGAAGGTAAACATGTATTGAAAATTCAGGCAATACATTTGCATAGTGTTGTGGAACTATGTTAACCTTTTTATATTAATTATTTACTGTACTGTTTCTCTCTTCCGCGATTGCAGTCGACATAGTAAAAACGCTACACATCCAATTAATTAAACATGCTGCTTTAATAAGAATGGACGTTCAAGTAAATAAATTATTTTTGGCAAGTTAAAGTTGTTATTATTTCTTCTGTAGTGTTTACCGTTAATCCTAATGCACGTGAAGGCATCTCGACAGACTTATCGTGCATGCGAAGCCGATTTTCGATTCGTCCAAGAAGAGCCTCATAGTCTACTCGGATTTGACACAAAATTGGATCAATAATGCCGGTCTTGTGACTGGTCAGTTCTGCATGCATGGTCGAGAGTTCCTTTAATGCGGATTCTTTTGACTGAAGATCTTTAATGAATTCCTGTAAAATAGATAATAAATCTTTTTTGAATAATAATATTTTAAAAAGTGGATAACACTCAACTACATATTGTGATAAAACTTTATTATCCAATAAAAGCTTAATATATATTTCTTGTACAGAAATTAAATTGATATAAGGTAAATAATGGAATAAATATTCGTTATTGGCTATGATTTCGTTCAGTTATTTGAGTTACAACTATAAATTGCGCAAATTTGTTGTACCATCTACCTCTAGCTTGTTCCGATCGATATCCACATTGTTTTTGCTGGCTTCATATAACTGACCAGCCAATCGCTGCTTCTCATTAAGCCAGACTCGAAACTCGTCACGTGATTTGACGAAGGCCTGCCAGTGATGGCGACATTCTTCTAATCCGTGTAGATGTGACTCCAACTGTGATTGGTTGGTGAAAAAGAAGATAAAAGTAAATAGTCAATGTGAGAAATATACTTAATATTTAAATATCTAAAATTAATTAGTTATGATATTAAATTATGTTTGTGAAATTTATTTAAAAAATAAACGAATGTTAAAGACCTGGCGTTTTTTAACATTACCTTACGGCCTACTTTAATGTCGTATTAATTAGGGCTAAATTGTTATTATGGATCAATTAATTTAATGTATTTTCTTGGTCATGACGTAATCATTATATAAGTTGATGTCCTTGTTTAATTTAATGTTACTAAATTGCATTGGAACTATAAGCATCAGATTCATAAACGTTCCTGTAATGCTAACAAATGTCTTTTAGATTACAAGAAAGATTTTTGACAGTCACCTTTATTATTTATTATACTTTTATAAATAAGTTCAATATATAAATGCCTCAGTAACCTATATTAATAAATCTATAGTGTGTGATAACAACCATATTATGAAGATAGTTTCAAACGTAATAATTAAAACCTGACCTGGATACCTAGCTTATTAAGTAAGCTCATACATCTCAGTTACATTTCAACGTTACAAAGGTTACATAATACAAGTTTTATAAACATTCTACTTTTTTCGTTGTGGTTCAGACACAAAAATAGAACTGCGTTTGATTGGTTGGTGGCGACACTGATTTATTCAAATATAAAATATGAAGATTCAGGATTTTGATTAGAAGGGATAAACCCACAAGGGGGATTTTGGCCTAAAAGGACCCTAACATATGTATATATTTTAATTAAACAAATAATTTATTGAGCATTAACATATAGAAAACATGCTGACGTCACTAACTTCGAGAATTGAAAAAGATCAATAATTCATAAATATATACCTTATTTTTGTGATGAAGTCCACTTCTGCTATTCTAATAGAGCGGGGTGCCGTTTGTGTGATAGAATAAAGGGCACTTCTATTCTACTGATCTGGTCTATAACTGTGCGAGACCCTCTCTATTGCTTTTATTTAATCTTGTGATAATAGTGTTTCCTATGATAAAATGAAAACTAAAGGAGCCTCCCTGCAAGATCCGCCTATGGGCCTCAGGAACCAATCCATGCGATGCATATTACGTATATCAAATTTAGATAAAATGGTTTCGGTTGTTTGTAAAGCTGCAATACATTATAAACACTGTCTAACGATATTATTAATTTCAGTTAGATGTGTAGAGAGCTTTTAGAGCGTTTAGAGAGGTGATAATACAGAAACAAAGGCTCACTACGGGTAACTAGCCCACCTTTTTCAACTCCGTGGTCATCAGTTCGGCCAGCTTCTCCGCCTGCCGGGTGAGCTGGGAGTCCGCCAGTGACTGTCCGGCCAGCCGAGTCAGCGGGTTGCTGCCACCAGCATAGGTGGCATTGGCGGAGGTTGGGCCCCCCTCAGCCCCCCCTTGCCCCCCTTGCCCTTGGCCGGGTAGTTGGGCTAGACGTTGGCGCACACTGGGACGGTGATGGACTGCTCGACTGTTGGTAGGACCGAAGGAGGCGGCTTCGCATCTGGCCGGGTGTGGGTAGGTTGGGGCGGGGAGACCTTGTCATTCATGTGGAAGTTACAGAGTACCCAAGGATAGCATAACAACACGAATAACAACTCAAGAATATATTATCAACAGATGAAACATTTATATAAATACTTACTTCTTTTAAAAGCATATAAAATTTATTTTGGAAGTATTATTGCAAACAAATATTTCTAGGGTGTAGAGATTCAAAATTAAAAAAATTAAAAATAAGCTTGTCACATTGTATCGATCGTGTAAGTGTAGACTGTGTTGACGATGAATGTTTCAAATATACTGAAGGAATTGTTATATTATTAAACCAAAAGAAAAGTAGTACTTTTTTGTGTCTGTAACATAAGGATACGAACTTTAGAAAGACATGACAGTGAATGTTTGGCCATAAAGTTAAGATACCTGACTACAGCATAGAGACAAGCCAACTGAATGTATTTTTTAGAATAGTTATGTTTTATTCTATAGCGGCAAACTTATTAACGTTTTTATGATAAAATCATATTTGTATATTTTAGAATTATTTTAAATGTATACGTATATCGACAATTTTTATCAACATTTTAAAATCCTTTCATTTGTTTTTCTTAGCTACTTTGAATATTTTCAAATTTATCTTGTTTACATTAGTTATTTTTGCATTGACGACCTTGAAAAGTGGGTTAAATTTCTTCCGGGTTTGTCTAACGGTTTATCCTCTGGATTTAAGATACAATCCCTAACCAACTAGTCCACCGCGCGCCTTTAATAAAAAAAGCGAATGCGTCATCGCCGAACCACCCACCGATGGGCGGCGACAGCGATCTCCTCCGCCGACTTGTTGATCCTGGCGGTCATCGCATTGGTTGCGGTCACTTTGACAACCAGATCCTCGAGTGAGTCGGCCACGGGGGCCGCATTGCCGCCGAAACTCCACCAGACGGGCAGCTTCTCGGTGACCAGGCGCTCGCCAGCTTCCACGCTGGCCCGGTAGATGGACCACTTCTTCAGGTTGTCCTCCAGTCGGGTCTGTGCGCGGCGAGTGAGGCCGATAGCGAGAGATTAGGTAGTTGTAGGAATTATGGATTCATCGCAGAACATAGTAACAATTATCAAAGTCGTTAAAAATTGTATAAGATAAGTTTTAATGAATAAGACGTAATTTTAAATGCTTATTTTTATTAGTCGTTTTTTTAAAATGTCTCATATCAAAAAAAGCGTAATTATAAAGTCGTATTTTAATTTGTCGTACAGAATTATAGAGTTTTTATTTTTACTAAATTATATAAAAAAATAAGTTAAAAGAGTATATTGATAACCTAACTGGTAAAATTATGTTTTAAATATTCATAAGAAAATAAAGTAATATTTTAAATATGTAGAATGTTATTAAATTGTTTAGTATATTTACATTGTTCTTTATCGAAGAGTACCAGGTTATGAAACAATGATCGTGATAAGTATAGTAGTATATTGATTATATTTTCTAAATATTGTCATGACAATATAACTTGTTAAATCAATTATACATTTCTAAATAAATTGAAGTTTCTCAAAATCTAAGTTTCTATATTACAGATATGCCCAAATATATTTATCGTGTTTCATATTTATAAATTAGGTGACCTTATTTATATAAACTTATTTATTATATGCAAATTATCACTAAACATAATACTTTTTATATTCCTTATTCATTACGACATATTAAATAACGTGTGATTCTAAAAAATGACTTATGCTCTTAAAATAAAAGATATTTTGCTACATATAGGCTCACACCTATATTTAAAGAGTATTTAGTTAAAAGTTACCTGAATTTAAAATTTATGAACATTGGAATTAACATTAAAAACAAGTAACTGGGCTTCTGCAGAAATTCACTTACCTACAAAATTACTTACGAGTTATACAGAACAGCGGTTAATTTAGTAGAATAAGACGAAGAAGAATGTCAAACAAAATTGGACCCTTCTGTCACTCGCTTAACCTGATACTGCACACAAAGCCGAATATGGGTTGTGATTGTGAATCAGCCCATCCTACCACCGTGCCCACCTTAACCTGATCCGCCGTGGCCCGCAGGCCCTGATAGCTCTCCCGCAGCGCCCCCAGCTGCCCCTTGATCTCCACCACATCATCGGGACTGTGCCCACGTATCCGGTCCATCACCTGGCCGCCCAGTTCCTCCACTTCGGCCACCGTGCGCCGGTACTCCTCGATCTCCTGCATCAGGGCGATGTGACTGTCGAGGGACTGTCGGGTCACCTATGGTTGTATGCGCCGGCAGAGAAGTGTCAGTATATATCACGTGGGGTGACCAAATAAAGATACTGGACATGAAATACTACGAAATAAGAAAAAACTAACTGGAAATTTGCCAACTTGTCTCAACTTTTGCAAATAGTATTTCAATTAATAGAAACAATATTTAAATAATATTCAATGATTACACCAGTTAAATATGAAATCGATTAACGAACTTTCCATCAAAACCCAGCGATAGTCCTTATGAAGAAGTGAACACGGCAACAAGATCATTTTGTTTTTAATCATACATAACTATTAAGTGATTACAAAATACAAGTAAAAAATCGGGAACCAGATAGGTTCGAATGACAATTTCATTTAGACGCCCTACATCCTCCGGAGAGGGGCGCATGCCTTATAGGTCCCCTCTGGATCCGCCTCTGTATTCTTATAACAGATCCAAAGGGTACCGTGATATATGAATGTGGTCTCAAGGCCGCTGTGTTTCTAGTTTCACCTATAGCTTAAGATGGATAATTATAAGAAACTAGTATAAAAAACAATCAAACAATGTGTAGCTATTAATATATTATCATATTTACAATCGATTTACCTCGAGGCTGGAGCACTCAAGGACACTCTCCTGCATCACCTTGAAACTGGTCTGGAGGATCCACTGTTCGGCGGCCTCCAGGGCATCGCGGTAGGCCTGCTGTGTCTGTTCCGCCTGCTCGAAGCTTTCAACTTGACCCTGAACCAACGGATAGTTAGTCATTGCAACAAAACGCCAACGTGAAAAGGCATATATCAATAATGTCTGAGAATTTTTTGACATAGACCCATCAAATGAGAGAGATTCCTGCAGGCTCGATTGATAATTCAGACCAAAAAGGTTCCTTACATTTATATTCTTCATTACGTTAACTATAAAAGTACAAGTTGAACTACTCATGTACGCAGTAAGTGAAACTTGGCTGCATCCATTAGGCTTGGATAGATTTAGTTAAAGATTTATTCATTTATGAAGTCTGTTCAAATCGTGCAACTTGGCCCGCGGATCAACGAATAATATATCGTATATATTCAGACTGGGGAATATCTCGTATTTTGTTTTAACCGGAGGTTTAAGACGAATTATGAACCTGTTTACTCCCCAATTGAAGGCTCCTAACACTGGATTGGCGTTCCCTCAACTAGTCTATTGGATTTACATCCTTCTTAAAGGATCTCATAAGGTAAAACGACCTCCTTGATACATCCTAGATCCGGCATAATTATTGAATTATATGCCATTCTAAAACATAATATAGAAACATTTAAGAAAATGCATAATTGCACTGGATTGTATTTCAAATAGTTTTGAACAGCAGGGGGTACCGATTATCTTGGAATCCCAGTGGGTGCCAAACTGTTCAGGATTCAGGATCCTTGTCGGTCCAATTATAAAAGTAAAAGCAACTCTCAATCTATCCGAAAATGTGTTTCATCCATATTTAACATTTTCCATGTTTACTGTTTAATCCTAACTTTTAAACAGTCATAATATATTGTATTATACATTAACAATTTGAATTAAAATATTAAGTATATCAAACCTATTTTGATGAACACATTTAAACATTTATATTATTTTACACACAACAGAAGAATACCTGTATTTTTTCAACATGTATTCTTGAAAAACTTTCAACATTACAGAGATGGAGAAAGTCTGTGTTTAGATCTGAGACAGAGGGAACTCTCATAAATATCGCATTCCTTAACACATGCATCAATATCAATTATGTATCTATGTTTCTATGTTATCATAATGCTGACATTTCGGCCATATTGCAATAGGGTTAAGACAGAGCATAATATAAAGGTTGAACAGAGGGCAGTGTCTCCTGCGCCTACATTGACTCGATCCTGAAATCTGCGGAATCGCTCCTGAGTAGTGCGGGACTCCTGATCCAGATCGGGCCGGGCGGCAATCGCCAGGATCTCATCGCAGATCATTCCCAGACGACGGAACTCTGGCGCCTGACGTTGCATCTCCGTTTGGAGAGTCTGGGAGTACAATGTTGGGAGCGGAGAGATCGAACAGCCGGTGATATGGAATATATATTGTTTTACATATTCTAGGTGGATTATTCTTTTAGTGAATTTTAAATCTGTGAAAGCTGTTAGATTTTAGAATATGAGTCATATGTGAGATTTCAAATTGAGAAATAAATTGTTTTACACTTTATTCATATTTTAAAACATAAAACAGAAACAATATTTAAATTATGTTACGAAATGATTTGTAAGATTATATTAGAGTATCAAAAATAAATTAGTGTAGTCAAATATAAAAAACAAGCTTAAGATATTATATTTATAAACATCTCAAACATGTGTAATAAATATTTTTTTACTCTTTAAGACCTCACACATTATGATCTCACTGTAAAGTCCTTTTAAGAAAAATTCATTAAAAAATTATATAAGCAGCCATAGGCAAAAAACACAAAAATAAAAGGTTGGAAAATTTAACATTTCATAATAAATACTTATTCTCTACGCAATACGATCATTGAGAAAAAATGCTTCAGTGGGCACTTGAATAAATTTCGAAAATTGGAACCTTAAATTTATAGAAAGAAAAACTTAAAATTAATTAAATAATATATTTTTTTAATTCCAATTTAAAAAAATTTCAATTTTAATAATCGTATCAATTTTGATCTAGAAAATGATTATCAAAAAATAAAAGTATTTACTTTAATTTATCTTCTATATTCAATATAATTTAATATTATACAATCTATAACACAATGATGTAGATGATACACCGCGTTACCTAAAATAATAATAAGTTAGTATAAGGGTTGACTGTGAGACGAAAAAGAGATTCTAATAATAGCCATCGGAGAAAATCCTTTGGAAACGCAAATTAACTCACCATGTATATTATACTACTGTCCGAATTTGATAAATTACACTTCAGCGAACTCAAACTGTGCACAAAAGCTTTTACAATAGAATCAAATCAATTTCATGAATTAAAATAAAATACTCATATCTCAGCTAAATGAATACACTATAATATAAAGAAGATAGGATCTAGGTCAGGGAAATATAAGAATGTGGGATGTGCAGGTATAAATAACATCTTACCAAAAAATCAAATGGCGGTGGAGTAGCTGCCTGAAAATGCAGGGTTACTTTAAAAGCGTAACATATTATTTTACAATAAAAAAGCTTTAGTTTCGAGTATTATGAAAGCTACACTGCTTGGGATTGTTTAATTTATAGAAGCACGTCATCTATACATTTATTTTGCGTACAATAATATACTTTGGATGAAAGTTTACGTTATTTTTACGCAATAAAATGTTTTAAAGAACTGATATAAATATTTTGGAATATATATGAATACTTTTAAGTTCTTTTATTAATTTGTTACGTTATTATAGTCATTTGTAAAAATTGAAAGAAAGAAACAGGATAATTGTATTTTTGAATTAATATAAATTTTACTTTGGCCCATAACATTTATATATTTCTGTTGTTTCTTTTGTACAGGCTGTCCGAGACTTGTCCATGCCCCCTAATATATAATATTTCCAGGTTGTACTGTCTAATAATAAAATTTCTGTTGTTTTTAATAATAATTGTAAAACACAAAACATGGATTTATCAAAATACAGGATGGCGCATAAGTTCTTCTACCTAACAATAACATTCAATTATAAAGTTTCAAATATATAAAAATGTCAATAAAGATGTTTATTTAGATATTTAAATACATTATTATTTTTATTAATTTTTAATTTTATGTTATAGTTATGTATACAATTATTTATGCGCCAACCCGTATATATATGTAATAAATCATAATCAAACTATTCAGATGTACAATGTATTTATAAAAGCAATAGCAAATGAAAAACACTACTTGATCGATTATATAGTACATTTATTAATCAGATGTCAACGATATAACCCATTTTTAAATAAAAAAATTATATAGTAGATAAAATATCGAAATGCACAACGTGTTAAGAAATCAGGATATTTTTTCTCCTTCAATCTTAAGGTTACTGATTAGTATTTTAGGTTAAATATGCAGTATTTATTTTGTAGATAGACATGAAACATATTGTTATCAAGTTTCATGGAACCTATTTTACCATAAATAAATTTATATTTATATCTAATAAACAAGCATTTTAGAATTTATAAATTAAAACTTTGAAACGAATATGCTCTTATATATTTAAAGGAGCAAATGAATTGTACTTTTGTTAACTAAATGTTTATTTTAAACAAAATTAATTATGGGTAACTCTGAGGTTATTATTAGCCTGACAGATGTGTTAATATTAATTGGACTATACTATTCTATACATGTAGCAATAATTGAAATCAATAAAGATATCTGTAAATAACAAACATTCCAACGATAACCCGAACCATCAATATTGATTTCATTTGTTTAATACATACTCGACTTTCAGCTATAATAATTTAACGACCCACCATTATACCAGGTCATCATCCAAACTGACCTTGAACCGAGCACTGGCACCATCCCCCAGCCCCGCCCGAATCGCCTGCTCCATGCTCCTCTCCGCCTCCTCGAGCCAGCGCAGCAGGTCGTCACGCAGCCGCTCATAGTCGGCCCACTTGTCGACTGCCTTCTCGAGAATCTGATTGGCCACCTCAAGCTGGCGGCGAAGCTCCGACCAATCATCCTCGATCTGGCCGAGCTGACGACGAATCCGGTCAGCGTCGCGGCCGGGGCCCAGGGAGTGGAGGACGTGCTCCCCAATGCGCGTGGCTGTCTGATAGTAGTCCTCGCCCTGCGGCATGGCGCTGCGGATTTCCTTAAGAGGCGCAAAACATCGAGTTTCGGTGACAAACTAATTATTTATATGTAATATATATATACAGAAAAACCTTGACATATAATACATGCAGCAGTAATAAATATATAAATAACATAGACACACAGAGAGTTAGGTGTTTTAAAGTGAAATATGTTATATTTTAATTTAGTTAAAATTAAAATCTCGTTAAAATTGTGCTCTTCTGTGCATTAGTGAATTATATAAAGCAACATATTTTTATATTTTCTTCAGAATTTATATTTCGAAACTGTCGCTGGATGCATTAAATAAAAACGGAAAATAGAATATTTTTGTAATGTAATATTTCTAAGTAATAATCTAAAATTTATTCTGATATTGCATACTGATATTATACTGTATATCTAAATGAAAATAAAGAAACTCGTTTTCTCATAAATGTATTTCCTTATATTTGTATATATACAGAACAAGTTTAATTATTACAAATTATTTAAATACAAAAATACAAATAATTTAAATATAAGTGTTTATATGTCAAATAGTAATTAAATAATTCAATTATTTTTCAAAATGTTGCTCGCAGTATATTGTTGTAAAATATTATTCACTTTAAAATAATTAATTTTAGTTAAATTTTTTTTTAAATTCAAGAATTTAAGTTAAATATTATTAGTATTATACATTCTAATTGCACTTTGCAAATAATAACTTTACATTGTATAGTTTGACATCGATCAAAATATAGTAAAATGTGGAATAAAAATATATATAAGTCACCTGAATTAGACCAAGTTTTTCCTGTAACTCTTCCGGCTTGCCGGTATAATCGCTGCAGAGAAGCAACTTCTGTGTTATGCGCTCAATCCAGAGAATGGCATCGTCATATGCCTTTTCATATGTACCGTAGTCCTCTGCCGATAACTTCAGCTCCTGTTCCAACACCTTGAAGTTCAAGGGAGTTTGAAAAGATTGTCTTACATAAACAATAACACTGTTATTTATGACGTGTTTCACATATATTAGTCACTAGATATATTATGTTATAATTTTTCAAATTTGTTTGTTTTTACACCATTGTGGTTTAAAATATGTATCGAATAAAAATGTGGTATTAAAAAAATCAATATATAAAAAATAGTTTTTTTAGGTATTTTTTGTCTTTTATCCCGAACGTAGTACGTTTTACTATAATTTATATATTATTAAATATATTGAATTATTTTTATATCGATCATAGTTATGTTATAATGCTTATATTAAATGGCTACTCTGTTTTTTTACTTGAATGTACTTAATTTAAAATGTATAGCTGTAATTGTAACTATAACTAGCTGTTTGTTCTGTGTTATACAATATTATAAATAACCGGTTAATGATGCGTTCAAAATTTTAATTATATGTCTGATTGATAATTAATGTAAATAAAATTTCCGAGACATATTTCACAATTTTACAATAAAATATGTTGATTTTAGTTCAATGTCAGGTTTAAATTTTTGAACCAAGAGCTTTTTTCAATTTAGCTTTCTAGTTTCAATAAAGCCACATTATAAATTTATATTCAACTGTTTATATACTAATAAGAAATATATTTAATTTAAAAAAAAGTTCACCAACAAATACACATTAGTTGTTTCCTTACCTCCGATGATCGCACCAGATCCTCGTAATCTTGAGTGAGTTTGGCAATCTTTGCTTCGATGTCAGGATCAAAGCGGTCTTCTTGCAGAGCTCCAGCTTGATCCTTGAGTCTCTGAAGTTCCTCGCGGCGAGCCAGAAGTTCCTCTTGAATGCGCTTAAGGATTACATATTAGAAAGTGTTTTTTGTTCGTTTATAAGCCATGAATAAGAACAACCGTTTACGGAAATATTGAATTAAAGATCACAAATATGTGGAATAAATATTAAAATCATGATCGTGCCAACTTTGTAGATCTGAAAGTCATTTGTGAAAATACTTATTAAATCGAATATACTACTATTCGAGTGCGTCTTAGGCCTTCCCCTAAAGCTTCCCCCCGCTAATTAAATTTTGTGAAATAAAATGTGTTATATATAATAAAATATATATATATATAAAATTAAAATTAACCTGCCTTGAAAAAACGGTGGATTTTTTATGCTAATTATATAATTAGCAAATATTTAGATTTAGAGTGCACAATATAATAGTATTAAAAGGTACATCCACAATAAATAAAATTTTTCAACTATAGACAGGTCCGTTCTGTTATTAATTGATACAACTATTCATCAAAATGCTGTGCACGCCTTTAAGACTCATTTCAAAGGACTCGGGACTAAATACATTAACTATGGTGTATGTAAAACTAATAGGTGAATAACTTGCTGGCACAAATGAGCGGTTTAAATCAAACTTCATTGAACTGAAATAACAACAAGACCAAATATTTCTATCCTCTTTGACTTTTAGGCTACTTTGTTTTCGTAATACTTAAAGTATGGTCCTTGCACACCTCCTTATAATTGTAATAATATTTACATATTTGAAATAAAATATTCTATGAGTAGTACGATAAGTTTTACTAGAAAAATGAATAAATTATTATAACAATGACTGTACAAATCGTGTTACATAGCACGATTGCTGACGAAATAAGAACCCAAAAAGTGCCAACCTTCATCTTAACCAGCCGAGCCTCCAACGTATCTCTGTCCCCCTTGGTATCGCTGCAGACGCCGATCTGATTGGCCGCCTTGCCCAGCCAATTAGAGAACTTATCGGCTCCTTGCAGGAACTCCTCATGTGCCTTGATCCCCTGCTCAGCCAGTTTGGCGGCCCTTGTCGCCTCCCCGACTAGCCGGTCGAACCGGGCCTCTATGTCCTCCACTGAGTCCGCCAGTCCTGGGTTGGGTGTTCCCTTGGAGAGGCATTTGGATAATTTTTCGTTTTGTTTATTATGAAATATACATACATATATATATATATATATATATTACGGAAGAATTCTCTGAATTAGAGATTTCAGATATATTTTAATATTAAATATCGGCTTATGATTATTTTAAGTTGTTTATATATATGTATTTAATATGGTAATTTTTTTACATTTTCTGCTAGGAATTTAGGGCTAGTGTGGAACATTTTAGAAAAATAAAATAGCCATTTAAGTTTTACCGTAGCTTATTAATTTAATAATTGTTAAATATTAAATTTATACTTGAATATTAGTTTTAAATTTTTGTAATTTTAGAAGAGTTCTTAAATTCAATGAGTTTTTGACGAAATTATCTATGGCTTCAAAACCTAGTAATTTTTAATCTTAAAAATTAGTTAAATATTCTATTTCTAGACATTTCAATACAAATGTTTCCAGGAACTAATAACAATAAAAAGGTGATTGTACAATGATTTTGTATGAGAGAAGATGATAGATATCGCTCTAGAACAAATGTGGAAAAACTTAATACACACGATGGAATTTAGTTAATGAATATATATATATATATGTGTTAATCGTCCTTGATATGAGTTGTTACAAAAAGTTTAATTAAAATTTAAGATATTTATGTTTTAAATTATAACATGCACAGAACAGTATAAAGCGTTACAATTTTAATTTAATGCATACTAAATTTAATATAAATAACTAATTTATAAAATTATTGAATAAATTTGAAATGTGATATTTTTCAGAAACATTTAAATAGCTTTTTACTGATGGCTTAGGATTAATTTTGTATATATTACAGTACAGTAAAATAAAATGACACATAGAATACACCATTATGAAAAATAAAACGGTACAATAAAGATAAATGTAAATTAAACTAAAAAAAGGTTGTGTTAATGCTTCGAGATGTTGAGGTCTTTTTCAGTTAAAAGTTGAATGAATTTTATTTAATCCTTCTTGGAAGTTTTAGTAAGTCTGTCGACTCCAGAAAACACGCCTACCTTGGTGAGGCCCCGACTCCGCTCAATCAGGGAATTGACCCCGGGCGCCCGGCCATCCAGGTCACGCATGAGTGAGCGCAATTGCTCGGCCAGCACCTGTTTCTCTTCCAGACTTCCCCCGCCTGCCTCACACTCGGCCAGCTGTTGTTCCGCTTCTTCGATAAAGCGCATCAGTTGAGATGCCTGAGCGAGAAAGTTGTGTACCAAAAGTATGGACCAATTTATGAGTCGCCGGGGGAATTGAGACTTGGATTTCTCAACAAAGTCTTCCTAATACTGCCAAGTTTTGAATTTGTTAATGAGATCTTGAATTATGCAAGGTGATTTGGCTAAACCTAAGATATATTATTTTTCTTTTTTAAGATCTTATTGAGATTCTGGTAGGGAATCCAAAATATAAATATCTTGTTTTTCACAAGGATCTTACTAAAAATCTACTAAGATCATAGTAAAAAATCCAGGATAATTATTTTGATTAAATTGAATATTGAAAAGAAATACAAAATTCTGTAAGACTTGATGATGTTAGTAAGATGCTGAAGTTTGAAATGGACCTGAATAAATTTAGTCCAACACCATGTTTCAGCAAATTCAGTAAAAAGAGTATTTTGGAATTTTTATACTGATTAATAATCATATTAAGCTTATTTTTTTTAATTGCTAAAGTTCATAATTTTATTGTGACCGTTGTTTTAAAATATTCAAGAAATACTAGTTTTGTTTGAGTAAAATTGCGAAATGCATTCGGACAAATTATTTTAAAGTGTTTTTAAGTTTAATTTATTAAATAGTAATTACATATTTATTTAATGTTCATAATATGCCAGGTATGTGTCATCATTATATCTCGGTGTCATTGCATACCTAAGAATTTGAGATTGTGTAACTAATGTTGAACAATAAAAGAAAATGTTCGCAACAATTTTAATAAAAAATATGAAAAATTAAAAAAAAAATTTTCATTGATTATAATAATATATGTGATTTGTTATTTATGAAGTAAGAAAAACTAAATAAAATACAGGAACTTTATATGAATGACACAAAAACGATTAAATTAAAATTTATAACTTAATATCTAAAAACACTAAAAAATATTTTATTTAAACGATTTTATTGGATTAGTAAACCTCTTGGTAGGCCAATGTCGGCATACTCGACAGAACGTAGTATCAATTAGAAAGATTGCATTTTCATTTATCAGATTTATTATGTAAATTATTTAATAATAATAAATTAATTTAGTGAAATACGCTTTGAAACCTGAAAAACACCATAAAACAAACTCTGTATTTCTATTAGTGTGCACGTTTATGTATTTAAATATTTTAGTATGATGATCACTACGTCATGTATTAACGAAATTTGATTAAAAATTTGTTCCGATGTTATTTATTTAAAATTTTGATATATACGAAACAGCAGTCAGTTGACTTTCAACCTTCTCAGCATTTTAAATATTCTCTCTATTCCAACATACTTGATTTTCCGCGGAAGCAAAGTCGCCCAGCGTGACCTCAAACCGGCGCTTCGAGTCGTCCAAATCGCGGAAGACGAGGTCCATATCGGCCTGAATCTGGCGCAACTCCTGCCGCATGCCGTCCCTACCCTCAGGCCCCGTGGATGCGGCCAACCTGTCCACACAGACTGAAAGATCGCGCAACAGCGACTCCCCGGCCGGCCGCAGGGTGACAAGCTCGACTATCAGTTCCAGTTTTGTGGCAATATCCTCGGGGCCGGTGGAGCGGGAGTCTATGCGGTCCCGAGTCTCGCGGACTGGCGCCATCCAGTTGGACATCGCTGTCAGTTGGTCGCGGTACTTTTGATGCTCGAGCAGGTCGCCGGAGCACTTGTTCACGGTGTCCTGTTGACAGGGTTTAATTGGTGTGCGCGGGTTAAACACAAGTTGGCATAGACGGCAATAATGATGTAATTAGTTACATATTGTAAATTTCGAATATTCCTAGAATAGAAAATAAAAAATATGAATACACTTTTAAACCCGATTGAATAACCTCGCGTGTGTTAAAATGTTGAAGCACACATATATGTGCTTTAACTGTTACACCCATACCATAATTATTTAAAAATGCATTTGTTATAAATGTTATGTTGATACTTAACAGTAGTATTAGAACTTATAGGGAACTATAATTGACTTTATGATAAAACTGAAAGTTTATTACCTCAATTTGATTAGCAAGTTTTCGGTATCTCTGCATCATTTCTTCTCCCTTACGCTCGCTGCCCTGCAATTTCATTATAGAAAGACAAATAAATATAATGTCCTCATAAGTTCTCAAGTCTGTTAACCCAGTGTATTAAAATTACCTTTGGAAGTGTATCCAGAAAATTGACAAATTCACTTTGTTTCTGACTGACTTCTTCGAGTAAATCCTACAAAAACAACAGGATAATACAAACTACATAATCGTGCAAAATAATTATGGAATTGATGTCGTAGGAATTTAAATTAAGAGTAATATTATCGGTTTGACAATCAATGCATAATATAAAGAATTGGTGCAAAAAGTTTTAAAAATGTGTGTGATATGATATACCTAGTAGTTTAGTTATTGATTAAGAATACCAAATAAAATTGCCATTCTTCTTTTTAAATAGCATTACTATTATGAAAAGTACCTGATACTTTTGCAACTGTTTCTGCTTTTCATCCAGTGAATTTCCATTTTTAAAACCAGTCAGCGTGGTCTCTTTCTGTTTCAACCAAGCCGCCAGAGCGGTCTGCCTTTCATCCGCGCGATCCCATTGGACGAGACCGGCTTCCAATCCGCGACCTATCTCCTCCAATCGATCGTTAATGTCTTGTCGCCTGTCCTCCAGAAC
The DNA here is from genome assembly GCA_034780555.1 of Coelogynopora nodosa. Taxonomy (NCBI): domain Eukaryota; kingdom Metazoa; phylum Platyhelminthes; order Proseriata; family Coelogynoporidae; genus Coelogynopora; species Coelogynopora nodosa. The sequence continues at coordinate 13,846 of JAUZND010055108.1, read as the reverse complement.
GCCCAACTCTTCCTGAACTCCCTTCCGTGTGCCCGGACCACCATTGTCGCCTACCGACTTGCCGGCTAGGATTGCCGCCTTCAGAGCCTGGTCACCCTCAGCAGAGCGACCTGCTAATTCCTAAGATCATGCAACAAAATTTTAATCCAATCAGACAACAATTACAAAACAGAAATATTATAGAACCGCACACACCGAACGCAATGTAGTTATTATTCAGTGATATTAAGCAACCCAGTAATTCATTACAGCGCCGTTACACTGTTTTTTCAATTCAGGGGAACAAAGAATGACACATCTAGGTAATATTATTAAAGATGAGAGTAAGACACAGTTCTAACAAAATTACTTTATTAACCTAACGAAGGAGTCGTGTACGGCAAAATAATTTTAGTGATTATTGAATAAAAGAATAATGCAAGAACATTTAAATTAAAAATTAAATATAGTGTCCGGAGCGTCGCGTTCGGTATGAGGGATTGTTATGTCAATTAAAATGATTTTAAAATGATTAGTATGAAATTCATTAAAACTAAAGTTTTATCAATTGATTAAATTTAGGCCACATTTTTAGAAAAAGTACCTATATAATGAGTTATATTTTATACATTAATAAATACTGGGCAACATCTTATAATTAATTATGTATTTCGCTACAGTTTTAATAATAAGACCTCGTATTACCAACCTTTATTTGAATGAGTCGTTTTTTAAGCATTTCTTTATCACCGCTAACATCAGCAAGGCTGTCCACGCGTTTCCCAATATCATTTATCCAAGATTCTGACTTCTGGAACGCTTGCTTGTACTCCTTTTCGTCATTATTTAGTTGAGCAGAGTAATCGGACAGGTCCTAAATAAGGAATAGAATATACATTTTACGTAGAATAGATATCAGTATTAGTATTAAGATTGAGAAATATATATTTATATAGACTCATATATTATATATATAGACTCGAAATTTGTAAATAGAAACTACAATCCAGAGAGCTGAAAGAAAGAATTGCATCTAAAAATATTTATTCATATAGAATTTACTTTTATTTTATTTTGTTATTGGTCTTGTATATGATAATACTACATCTTAATATGACGACAACAATGAAATGGAAAAACGATGGTAATTATTTTATATAATGTCATATTAATGCTAAATTAATGATATGATGTATTTTATTTTATTTTATTATAAACATGTGTCTCACATTCAGGCGATCATTTAGTTCGGACAGCTTTTCTTCCATTTCATTTGTGTTAACAAATTTATCTCCACTGGCAATAATCTTCTTTAGAAGTTTTATTTTTTCATCCAATGATACTCGACGTTCTTTGGTCTCTTCAAAATGCATCTGACAAAAAAGAATTATCAAAATAAATTGTCATTAATAATTATTCGCCAACATTTTTGTATTACAGTATAATAACATTATTATAATATATTACTTTAATCAGAATATCCGTTAAATTTAAGCAATAGAATGTTTCACTTATTATATTATATACGTATAGGTCATATTAATTCGTAACAAAAAATAATAAACGTTATCAATATACAATTAAAAATGACACAGTCAAAATGGTAATACACTTATTTTAAATCAATTCAAAAGAAGTGTTTATCGAAAATAGATATATGGTTGAGTCATAATGAAGGATATTAATATCGTTGTATATAATGTCTTCATATATGAAGATGATTGCATATAATATAATAAAGTACTATGAATCATTGGTTTGGTCTAAAATATAAGCATATTCAAATGTTCTTGATACGGACTTCAATGGATTTTGTTGAACAAACAAAACATTCATTTATATACTTGCATTGCCATTTTTAGTTTAGAGTGACTATCTTGTACTATTATCGTTGATTAACTGACCACAATGATTGCGACAAGACTAAACAAAAGATATCAACTTCTAAACAATATTAATGCGAGTAGATACCAATGCAATAGAAGAGAAAATGCCAATACCTCAAAAATGGTGCCCTCTATACACTTCTGCATTAACATACCCTCTGTTCTTGTCGGACCAAACGGGCTTGAGTGGCATTCTCCTCCTTATTGAGAGCATCAACCAGCTCTTCCCCAGATTCAATCCATTCGATCAGACTATCCAGACCACCCTCCAGCTTCCCCAGCTCCCCGCTGGTTGCCTCAACACGACGCCTCGACTCGTCCAGGTTGCGGAATATGAGGTCCATATCGGCCTGCACCTGGCGGAGATCTTGTCGCATGTTGTCGCGACCCTCTGGCCCGGTGGAGGCGGATAGCTTGTCCACGCAGGCGGCCAACTCTCGCAGGAGGGTGTCCCCCTGTGGTTTCCTGGTGACAAGGTCGGCTATTAGGGCCAGCTTTCTGTCAAGTTCATTTGGACCGGAACACTGGGAGTCGATGTCTTCGCGGGATTTCTTGATGGGTTCCATCCAGGATAGGAGGGCAGAGAGCTTATCCCGATACTTTTGATGGTCCTCAACATATGTGGTCCACGTGTTTACTAAATCCTGTAAAACATGGGTTGAGTAATGTATAAATTATTGCATATTGGCGATTTTAACTAATCATTCAATAATATTATTACTAAAAGTAATAATATTATTATGCTTAGTTGTATTTAGTTAATTGTGCTAAAAACATTGAAACTTGTTAAATAATTATCCACATACAACCAAATAAAATATTCTTTAAAATTATAACATGGATCCCTATAAAATAAACCAATATAAATAAATATATCTAAACAATTTATAATGTAAAAAAGAACGAATTTATATGAATTTTTAAATACGGTAAATTTTTGTAGCAATTATGTAACAATTTATAGCAATTTTTGTAGCAATTATGTAACAATTTTTTTAAAATTATTTTTGCTTTACATATTTTGTAACTTTCTAAAACATACTATTTTACCTGAACTTGCTTAAGCAGCTTTTTATAGCGTACTATCATTTCTTCCCCTTTTCGTTCACTGCCCTGAAAATTAAAGAAATACGTAGGGCCTATAGCTGTGTAGCAAACATAAGACATAAGAGAGTTCAATAATGTGTTAATTTCAATATGAATACCTTCGGAAGAGAATCCACGTATTCCTTGAATTCCATTTCTTTTTGAATAATTTCTACCAAAAGTCCCTAGATAAATAAAATAGGTATAATAAACATTTCAATGTGGTATGTTTTATGAGATCATATGGGTTCATATACGGCATCATATGGGATCATATTGGTTCATATACGGCATCATATGGGATCATATTGTTCAGATGGGATCATATGGGATCATACGTTTCAATATTAAACTAAGAAGGCTTCATTTGAATTTATTAAATAAATAATCTTCTGTTTGATTCAAATAAATATAATGTACACACAACATATTAAAGTATTTAAATGATCAGAGAAACAGTTAATTGTGCTAAGTCTTCGACTGCATCATTTTATACAAAACGATCTCGCTATTGTTAAACTATATTTAGAAAGAGCCTTAGGTCCTTAACAGTAGTCTACTGAACGACTTACTTGTTAAATGTTATAACTTATAACATATAGGTATACAATGAGTTACAAAAATTTGCAATAACTACAGATTAAAACCCACTTTTATTTTCTCCAATTGCTTTTGTTTATTATCCAATGCATTCTCTACTTTGACAGTGGTGAGGACACTTTCCTTTTCCTTGAGCCAGGAATTGAGACCTGCCTGTTTCTCATCGGCGTGGTCCCACTGGACAATGCCCTCCTCCAATCCTCGACTAAGTTTCTCCAACTGATCGTGAATTTCTTGCCGCTTGTCTTCTAGGCATTCCAGTTCATCTTGGATCCCTATTTGAGTCCCTGGACCACATGCGTCGCCAACCGTTTTCCCCGATTGAATTGCTGCCTTTAAAACTTGATCACCTTCTCCAAAGCGGGACACGAGTTCCTGGAGTCAAGTTTGTGTCAAATTGAAATAATTTAAATAAAAATAATCTTCATTGAAAAATTAGGTACCTAATGATAATTAATTATGTCTATTTGAGACGTTTTCTATGATTTTAAGAAACGAAACAATTTCGTCTATTCTAATTATTATATACTTTTTAGCGATGATAAGGATTACTATCATTAATTATTTCAATGAGAAGCTGTCGCTAATAATGAGAATAAAATACAAAAAATTTAATTTTCAATATAATGTTAATTAAGATGTATATTATTAAACAAAAATCCTAAAAATTGTCAAATTCTAATTATTTATAACTATTTAGGTGTCGCTTTAAAATGTTGGTAATTAAAATATAAACATTAAACATAAAACACAAATTAAATTGATTAAAAATATAAACAGTGTAAAATAAAATAACAGAATTTAACATATATTATTAAATATAATAATTGATATGAAACCATTACTTGAAAATATACAGACGATACTTGTTGTTAAACAAAAATAACAAAACTCGAAGCTAAACAAAATTCTATTCCAATATGTCAACACCAATTGTGTCTATAGAAGCAAGTGAAACTATATATTTACTGTGTATTAAATTTACGATGTATGGCCCGTTTGGAAGTTATTGGTGAAGATGGCTGGATACCGCTCTCATCACTCCCTACACACACCCAGCAGCAAAAACTTTCTACAAAAACGTCCTTCGAACCGATATCTTCTCAGTTATTTAATGTAATCATACCTTGACTTGACCAAGCCGCTTCTTCAAAGTCTCCTTGTCTCCAGTCAGATCGACTAACTTGCCAACCCGTGTCTCGGCATCACTGAGCCAGGTGTCTGCTTTTTGATAGGCCTGTGTGAACTCGTGCTCCTTGGCGTTCAGGTCGGCAGCATAATTGCTGAGATCCTGACACAATATAATTGCAAGGAAATACGTCACCTCAATAGATAGGAATAAAACAGCGAATCATAATATATCAACTGAAAAAAAGATATTCACATTCAAACGATTATCAAGATCGCCAATTTTCTCCTCCAACTCGGCTGTGTTGAGAAACTTTGCCCCACCGCTGAGAACCTTCTTGAGAACATTGGCCTTCTCATTCAAGGAATCCTTGCGGCTTTTTAATTCTTGTAAATGGTCCTAGATTTAAATTTAATGGATAATAAAAAAATATGTTTAATGAATATGTGATGTAGTATACTTTTAACAAAGACATTTATTTACGTGTAACTATCAAAAAAATATTAAATTTGTGATTAACTCTTCATGAAATATTCGATAAAAAGGAACAAGGTTTAAAGTTGGACTACATCTCAAAAGGAAAATTTGTAAGAAGGCAGAGTGATCCACTTGTCCGTACTATTTTAATAAAATTAAATTAAATATTCATGGATTTTTTGGAAAAATCCAACCATATGAAAACATTTAAGATTTATCAATAATTAAATATATTATTAAGACTACTATATGGTAAATCAACCATGTTGCACAAGAAAATAGATGAGACATTTACAAGGATTAATCAATAGTATGCATGTATATGATACAATTATAAAAATGCATCTATTTTTATAGAAACATAAATATAGCATAACATTTTTTTCTTGTTTATTAATTCCCAATTCACCCCGAGAAAAATGTCTCCCGTGACAATTTCTTAACATCCTTTGTTTACACTGACAATCTCCTGTAATTTTGAAAGAATTTTAAACCCCCTGCCTTCTCTGACTACCCTGACAGACTATGAACCCTAAAGGAATAGTTGTGATATTATTGTTATTTGATGACAAAATGCAGTTGAAAACACATATATAGACCTACATATACATATTTATAAAATACATAGTTGTATATGTATACTGTATGTATTTTCAGATAATGAAAAATTAAAAATATATTTTAAGGTTTGATGGTTTGATAGTTGAAATATATTTTAATTAGTTTACAAATCACATCAATTTCGTAGAAAATATTAATAAAACATGTTTAAAAGATGAATAAACATGTTTTCATATGAAAATCAATTAACCAAATATCAAGTGGCATAGGTCTGGCAATGAAGACATAAACGTACAATATATCCACATATTATTAATAACATACTTCCATTATATTTCACGTCATATATTAAATAGTATATGACACGAATATAAAACATTTTGAGTCATTGTATTACAGAGTTCTATTCTACCTTTTGTTCCTGCCGAACCGATCGAGCCTTGCTAGCATCTCCCTCTTTATTGAGAGCAATAACCAGCTCCTCCCCCATATCAATCCAGTCGACCAAATCAGTCAAACCGCCCTCCAGCCTCCCCAGCTCCCCACTAGTCGCCTCCACTCGGCGCTTGGACTCGTCCAAGTCACGGAAAACAGTGTCCATCTCGGCCTGTAACCGGCGCAGCTCCTGTCGCATGCTGTCGCGTCCTTCGGGCCCGGTCGTGGGGGCCAGTTTGTCCACGCAGCCCGACAGTTCCCGTAGGAGGGATTCTCCCCGGGGTTTCTGGGCGAGGAGTTGAGTGATGAGGGTCAGCTTTGCGCCTAACTCGTTCGGACCGGATGACTGGGTGTCTATTTCATCGCGGGACACCTTCAGAGGCTCAAGCCATTCAACTAGGGCGGACAGTTTCTCCTGGTAACCTTCGTGGTTTTGAACGTCGGAGGAACATTTGCTTAAGGTGTCCTGAATTAATTAATATATATATATGCTTAATACTATTATGAAATGTCAATTATTTATTTTTGAATAATGAATATATCACTATACATGTTAATATGAGTTATTGTAATAGTTAATTTAAAATACTTAATAAATTTTAGTAAATATTAATATCAATAAATATTTTTAAATATTTTTACAAAAATGAATAAATCTTTATTTATTCAATAATATATTTTTATTATATGATATGACTGAAATTCTAAAGAGTCCTAAAAAATATCAATAATTTTGTTTACGAAACATTATTATTATTTTGATTACATACAAACGCGGAGTAATTTTATACTCTAATGAAATAATGTTTGGGTAAATATCCTCCACTTCCATCATATTATACTAAAACCAATTTTTAATAACAAAAAATTAAGTTATCATTAGTGAAAGACCTACATAATTGGCGTGATTAGTTAGTACTTGTATTAAATACTTATTTATGATCTACTTTTATGCTACACTTGAGTGACGTATGTTGTATTTCCAACATGTATTCTGGTTAGAATCCGATTTAATTTATTCTAACCCCCACCCCTCAGCATTCCAATTTTCTTTCAACCATGTAATTTATTACCAGTGTCAGGTTTATTTTGGATTATATCAGATCATTAAAAATATGCATTGTAATAAGAAAAACTTTAGAGTTTGAAAACAGCAGCATGTAAATGTTGAAACAATTATAAACGTTCGTAAAATATTTGTTATAAATAAATACATTGAAACACAGTGTTTGAAAACAGACAAAAGATGTATATTTCAAACATCCCATCACAAGTATATAATAATAAATGAAGACACATAAACAAATAATTATCTAATATTATACATTACTATATGGTTACCTCAAATAGTTTAATTAATTTTTTATAACGCTGCATAACTTCTTCTCCCTTGCGTTCACTTCCCTACAATTAAGAAGACAGTGAATAATTGAAAGTATTTTGATATAAATTAATATATTTTATATGAGAACAGAACTGCAGAAGCTAATTCGACACTCACTTTTGGCAAAGCTTTACAAAACTCGTTGAAAGAACCTTCCTTGTCCATTATTTCTTCCAGAGCAGCCTATCAAAATAGTAGTCAAGAATTAGTCCAAACAAGCAGCTGCAGTCTAATAGTTTTCATAGGGTGATTTTATTTACACTATACGTATTTCTTCTCAAAAAACGATTTTCAGGAAGAAAACTTATTTTAAAATATTACAGTAGTTACTAATTTACATTATAATAAAACGGTGCAGTACAATTATTTTAAAGTATGACATGAAAATGGAGTACTTATTTATCACATTTTAACGGACATGAAAGTAGTAAATTATTAATTTTAATTTAAAGCTATATTTTCTCTGGATCAAACTGCATATTATTGAAGTCAACTGCGCACAAACCTGAAATAATTCAAGCTGGTTTTTCTTATCGTCTAAAGAATTTCCCACTTTTATACCGCCAAGTATAGATTCCTTTTCCTTCAGCCAAGCAGTCAGACATCCCTGGACCTCATCCGCGTGATCTAATTGGACAAGCGCTTCATCCAATCCATGATTGATCTCATCCAGTCGATTGTGAATATCTTGTCTCTTGTCCTCGAGACCTTCCAAGTCCTCTTGGATGGACTTCTGTATTCCCGGGCCCTCTGAATCTCCGACCTTCTTTCCGGCAAGAATTGTCGTTTTTAGAAGTTGATCTCCTTCGTTTGCACGCGATATCAAATCCTACAAAGTAAAAATTTAATTTTTACATAAAAATTAACCATGAAAAATGTATTTCACACATATTATGATCAATACAAAGCAATATAAAATGTACTTCTCATTCAATAGTAATAGTAGACATATTCACATTTCGTATATAATAAATTTTACGTTAAAAATGAAAATTATTATAAATTTACTTTTAAATATATTACTCATTGAATTAATAACTTATAACGTAATTATTTCATGAAAAGTTACTTTAAAAAACCTTTAATGGACTTATATTTAGAAAAAGTAATCAATTATAAAATATACATAATGTATCATACAAGAGAGTCAAATACGTACAACTACCGCATATAATGACAACAGTAAACTCTCACATGAAGAATCTCTATCTTTTATTACTATTTACTTTTAAATTTAATTAATTACTTATTTATTTAAAAAAAAATTAATACTGAAATAGTTCCTTATTCTAAGACTCTGTTTATGGGGGCTACCAGCTTGACCTCCGAGAGCTATTGTCATTTTCAATTTACCACCTCTATGAACCCTAACAAAATCAAACTAAATCAAAACTAAATCAAACTAAATCAAACTAAATCAAACTAAATCAAACTAAATCAAACTTAAAAATTGAAATATTACATATTACTTTAAGTAGGTAATCATAATTTATATAGTGATCAAAAAATAAATAAATATGTGAATACTAATCGTAAATTTTAACCAGAATTAATGATAAACAAAATATTGTTCCAAGTACTAATAAAATTATTGTAATATTATACAGATATCATTTAAATATGCAAAATATTATATGTGATGCGCATGTTAAAAACTGAACCAATTCAGATCAACATTTTTGTTCAACTTCAGAATTATTAATTTTCATATTCTAAAAATATATAAATTGAATAAAAAATAAAATTCATTGAGTTACCAAAAAATACATGAATTTTCTATTAACAACTTCAATCTCCTAAATTCATATTCATCAAAAGTATTTAAAAAATATCAAATTCCAAATGTTATCAAATTTTCATGCCATCATGGAATTCCATGATCTGACAGTCATCAAGACCACTACAATTACGGCTGATGAAAATAAGATTATCTAGTGATATTTGTCAACATCTCTGATATACCCTGACAATATTGAAGGCTCACCTTGACCTGCCCGATCCGCTTCTTGAGCACGTCCCTATCTCCTGTGAAGTCTTCCAGCATACCCACTCGCTTGGCCATGTCGTCCATACAGGTGTCGGTTTTCTGGAAGATCTGCTTGTACTCCCTCTCCTCCGATTTGATTTTGTCAAAGTGGTTTGAAAGATCCTGAAAAGTAGAGATAAATTATATTCCGCCATTGTTTATATAAGTTACATAAATAATATGCCGGTGGAGTTTAGAACAATCGTTCGTCCCGGCTTACATTTAGTCTACTGTTGAAGTCCTTGATTGTTGCCTCCAAGTCTGTTGAATCTAGGATTTTGTCGCCATTTGTGAGAATCTTTTTCAGCAATTTGGTCTTACCGGCGAGGGAATCTCTTCTTGGTTTCAGGTCGGCAAAGTGAACCTGAAATAAAATAGGCAATAAAGGATACAAAACCGATAGTTATGAAATTATGCGCGGCTGGATAAGCGTTCACGAAAACAAACAATGTTTAAGTATAAACGCCATGTATCACCGCTTTGTTAGCATAATAAAATACTAAATTTTAATATATTATCAAACATGATTAAATAGAATTGGAAACGAATTGTTCATATTGTTAGTTACTCATGTTTAACATACCAATACGGCTATCAATAAAAACTGTGTTTAAAACTGGATTTCAACTTTTGAATATCTTGATTTTGACAACATATAATTTTGATGAACGAAAAAAATAAAGTTATAATTATCATAGATAAAAACAATGTTGAACAAATTGTATATTAAAGCAGGTGTATGTGATTGAACAAGAAAATGTATATAAAATGTTGTTCTTTGATTTAATTTAAATGTAAATTAAAGGCAACTCAGAAACTTTATATTACTAAAAAGTGACCTACTTGTCTATATTTATCACAACTGAGTATATTATATTGTAGAGGTATTCGACCAATTTATTAGACTAGACTATAAATTCTATATTATAAATGTGTCAGATATTAATATATATAACGTAATATATTATAATGTTTTATAATATAACTGTAATATGTATGGAAATTTCATAAACACAATACCGCACATAACGAGTTTTCTGGAATCAATTCACCATTTATATTGGGTGAAAATAATCAATTATTCTTATATTATGAGCAATTTTAGTGAAATTACATTTTTGCACCATCTCTGTTACTTACAAACGATCAATAAATATTACATCCTGTAGTTTACCCACTAAACAACAATTTAGAATTTATTAAATCTGACTTTATAGCGTCTACATAGATAGACTAAAACAACAAGATATCGGACATATATTTTTACTACGTTGAAAACTTTACTTTTAGTGTATAACAAAATACCAACAACGCTTTTATCAAACACAATTTTAAAATTTTAAATATTGGACATACTTTATGGAATTAATAATTTTTACAACTTTGTATACAAAGCACTAAAGAGTTATGCATAAGGCTACTAAAGATCCCCGCAAGCTTAGCTGGCTCACATCTATCTCCTTTCTCAAAAGGCTCGCCTGCCCGGCGTCCTGTTCCTTCTGCAGCCCGCCAATCAGCTCCTCACCGCCCTCAACCCACTCTGTCACCTCCCCCAGACCCCCCTCCAACTGCCCGAGGTCTCCGAGAAGGGACTTGAGCGCCCGGAGACGGTCGGCCCCCTCTCTCCGGACCTTGGCCACTCGCGACTTCAGGTCTTTTAGTTGGTCAAGGTCGTTGTCAGCGCTACATGCGTCCTTCGACAGCGCTTCTGCCGTCTTGGTGAGTTGCTTCAAGTCGTTCTCCACCTATAGTCGAAAGGAATAGATGTAAATAATACGCAATAAGCTATATAAAAACACAGCAATACTTTATTTTTCAATTTGTTATAAAATATTGGCACTAAGGGAGAATTTTTTGTTTTCAAATTTATATTATAATATCATTAGTATATAATTTGATTTTTTGGATACGTACTTAAGATATAAATGTACAATCATTGAAGCGTAATACCAACGAGATATCCTATTCAGGTTTTAACCAATAATAGAAATGTTCAATCAAATTAAATTAATCAGAGTGACAACGAATTTTAACTAATATTTTCCAACTAAATTAAATCACCCAACCAATCATATAGCAACATAAATATAAATCAAAAGTTTTGTAAAAAAGCAATAAAATTTAAATAAATATTTAATGAAAGTAACTAAATTTTTTATTTCTTCTAAAAAGAGACAATATTGGGCAAAGCGAGAGAGTTCACTGATTCGAACTATTTCCTCACTGCTGCCTTTATATTATATATTGAGAATTCATATATAAGAAATTTTCGAAAATTGATTAGTATAGTAGGACGTAAAAAATAATCTTATCAAGGAAATATAATTGGTCCTTATTTATGGCAATACTTACCATATTTGAAATATTTTAACCAATTATAAAATGGTCACCACATCCTCGGATTCGAAGGACTCATTTGGTAGAATGACCCCCTTTCCTTAAATAAGTTGACTTCCCTTAAAAGTTAATTATTTAATGATGATTAATTAACATACATCATGTTATAATAATAATTGTTTTTTAATTATCTAAAACCATTAAAAACCATAAATAAAAACTAAATATGCTATGACATAAATAAATAAATGTTAGTAGCCTGCCTTAAAAAAGTAATATTTTATTATTAAAATTATATTAATATATATATATTTATTTATTTACTTATTTACCTATATATATATATAATGCATAATATATATTAATATCATAATCATTTATAATTTTGTTGTAAGTCATAGTAATTTGGCAAGAAATAATTAAGTTTTAGAAAGATAACATCAAACTAACTTACACAATTTTGTAACATGCTTGTCAAATAATTTACGAAATTTTCTAATATTATATAACATAATTGTATATTGTAACATGTAACACAAAATAAATGTTATATATAATATATGAAACAAATGCCCATTGTGAAATGGGCCAACTCACCTGGTCCGCATTGCCCAGATGTTCCCCCAACAGCGCCATCACTCTCGCGACTTCCCCAGGACTCGCCTCCACTCGGCCGGACAGCAGAGCCTCCACATCCTTCAGCCAAGCGGTCACATGACCCCGGCCCTGGTCAAGGTCACTCCGTCCCTTAGCTACCCGGGCGGCCCGCTCGGCTACGACCAGAGCTTCGGCAGCGGCTGAGTCGCTGTTGACGGCCTCTTTGAGCTGTGGCGGTAGGGAGAGGTTGACAATTTAATTATAGGCGATTCAAGCAGGTCATGTTGGGTTGAGCTTATAGTCTGGAGATCAAAAATTTAGTTAACCATATTATTATAATCGATAATTGAACCGCATTTTTTAAATTCTCTCGGTTTTTGTCCTATTTACATAGTATATAATAGGCCTTGATTTCAGCCCGGTTAACTTCATTATTTAAAAAATGGTGTCTATACAAGCCCAGCCAGGCTAAGCGGCTGGTAACGGTAGTAAACAGTCTTTTCCATCCCACCTCTTCAGTTTTCAATAAAGATGATGACGTGGTTGAAACTGGTTTAATTACATTACCAATGTTGATTTCACAATTAAAAAAGGCGGTTGGGATTGACAATCCACAAAAAATTATAAGCCCCGTGACTGCCACCTTTAAGAGTTTCCTATTGTTTTATATTTGCTATATGATCAATACTGAACCTTTTTATTATTTTAAAAACGAGAGTTAATATTATTCCATTAATTATTTTTATTTATTTAAGTGTTTAATTATTTTTAAGTATTTTAATTATTAAAATGTATTTAATTAACCTGAGAACAACCACCCAAGCACAATAAACAAAAACATAAAATTATATATATATTAATTTCAGCGATTATCCTCTATAAAGTATTGTAACGGTACTTGACCCCTATTCAATTATATTCTTTATGTCTTCTTCTACCAGCTGATAACACATATACCCACCTGAGGCACCAATTGATCAAATCGGGCGCGCAGACCGTCGACACGTTTCTGAACCTCCTGGCCCACCTCCTTACGACTCTGTTGGGTCACGTTGGCCCCCCGTGTCTCGACTTCCCCGACAATTGGCTGCATCTTGGAAGCCTCCTTGAAGGTGCGACTTCGTTCCTCGGGAGTGCCTTGAGATATGCTTATCTCCGCCCCCTTCAACCATGTCTACATTGTTAGGGAAAATGTTAACATTACAGTGCAAAGTAGTTCAGTGGGTAATATTTTGTATTAAACATTCACAGTTATACCCTTAAAATTGCGTAAAGGCCTGTGCCCACCAAGCGCGACGCGACGCGACACTCCGCAAAAAGTTGAAATACATACTTTTCAATGAACTAGC